>JAHXMU010000069.1:409281-522179 GCA_019455685.1 Philornis downsi
GTGCAGAAGCAACACACTTGACATAAAAATAGACATAACGGCATTTTTCCAGTTAAAGAAGATAGTGGTGAGACGGAAATTTTTATAGTAGTTAGAGATGTGTAATGTGAATCAGTTTATGGGAAAAAGTAGATTTTGACAATTTTTGAGTTGTGCCCCTTTTGTATTTAGGGTGCGATAAGTATCATAAATAACAAAATATTTCATAACCAAAAAATTCTACAATTAAATGAAACTGTAGCCCCTGCTTCTCCTTCTAATGTACTCATTTCATCATTCCATTTGTAAAAACTAGCACTATTAATCAGATACCCCATAAAGTACATAAACATTACTGTCGACGTGTTTGTTGTAAAAACTAAAAACTGTTGTAAAACTGTAAACTGCAAGATATAGATTACGTTCTCTTCTTAGGTGGCGCCTGGAATAGGCATGCTTATCTGCGGTCGCTTCAGTCTTCTGGGTTTTTTTTTTTTTTTTTCAATTAATCAAACCCAGTCTCGATAGTGCTTCATAGCGCCGTCCACTGAGTGCATTGTCGAAAATTTTAGTTCTCGAGCTTTCGGGTTCATTTGCACAACATGATTCATCACCGCAGTTGCTGTATATTGACGCGCTGGACTACGCCGCTGTCGGCAAATAGCTCATACAGTTCATTGTTCATGCGCCACAGGTACTTTCCGTTAACGATGATGGCTCTATGTATTTTCCGGAACACTTTTCTCTCAAAGATTTCCAGCACTGATTCATCCAATTGTGCCATAACCCAGCAGCAGTTGGATTTTTGTCTATCAATAGAGGGTTTTATCATTGAATCCCTGCTTAGTACATGTTAACGTACAATGACCAGCAAAACTTTCCTCTTTATATCCATACTGACATCATTTGTTTTGATTACAGCGGATCCGAGATAGATGAATTCATCCACCAATTCATCTAAAATTATAGTTGTCAACATTCACAAAGCTTTCTACACAAGCAGACTTTTTGTTCGTTGAAACAAATAACTTTGTTTGGTCCGCCTTTACCCCCTGACCAATTTTTGCTCACTCCTTCCAATGCTTGAGAACGCTGCAGTAACACCCCACACTTTTCTAGCAATAATGTATATATCATCCGCGTATGCGAATAACTGCACCTTTCCTCATAATAATCTCCGTATGTTGAAGAAGTCGCAAGATAGGCACTTGCCGTGTTTAAATCCTCGTTTGGTATAAAACGTCTGCCTAAGTTTTTTGCCTAGTTTTGCTGAATAGTTTGTGTGTGTCGAACTGTCGAAAATCCAGAATTTTCCAAGTTAGAGTATCAGGTCAGTTGTTGATTTGCCAGTTCTAACGGTAAGCTCAAAACGCGCAGTCAGGCCAGCTAGAACCGGCTTTAGTCTTTCATATATATAGGGCTTTACTAGCAATAATACCGCGATAATTTTTACACACACTTGAAACGCCTTTCGATGCATGCTGTTTGTTAGCTCATCACCCTTGGTCTTAAGCAGCTCTGCCGGCAGGCCATCAGCGCCCCCTGCTTTGTAGTATTACTGCTATTCTGAGCTCGTTTTGGCCCGGAGATGGACAATTTATACGATCGTCGGTAATATGGGTGATTTCTTTATTTGTGCTACTATATGGAACTAGGAGCTTGTAAAAATGCTCTCTATATTCGCAGAATACTCTGCGTATCTATGATCAGATTTTTGTCACTGTCCTTACAAGAGGGAAATCCTGTTTCATACCCTTCTTTCTGAACTTTTGGTAAAATTTTCTGGCTTTCACCTCTATTCCTGTAACTTTATACATATATATCCTCTCTTTCCACAATCGTTTCTTCCGGCTAAAAAGTCGGTGTGCTTCTCCTCATTCTCTTCTCCTTATAGCGTTCCCTAACAGCATGCGTTATAATTGCCTAAAGCGTTGTCCTGCATGCAGCATTTTTTTCCTCAGACACTACGCGAGATTCTTCATTGTCTGAGCGTGGTTTCTCATATACAAGTACGGGTTTTATAGCACTAGCCAAAGAATTCGCAATATGTTGCCACTGTGTGTCAGAAACATCAGGATCAGGGGCGTTTAGTTGTAGCAGGTGACAAATTTTGGTGGAGTAGGCTGTGGTTGTCTCGGGGTATGCAGTTTAGTGACGTCTAATTTTCTTTGTGCATGGTTACATACGCTTTTCGCTCAGTCTCGTGAGTATCTTAGCTGTAACCAGGTGGTGATCCAAGTCATCGCCCATGACACTAAAAGCGTGCTTTCCCCCTTACGTACACATGATCAAACTGATTCCTACTGTTATTATCCAGATGTTGCTTATTGGATGCCTTTGTCCGGGAATCGGGTACCACTTACTACCATATTTTGTGCCGTATCGAACGAAACCAATCTGAATTCATTTTCGGAGATGCTGCTGTGTAGACTGAATTTTTCGACTATTCCACTAAGTTCAGTTTCCCGTCCAACTTTGGCTGCAAAATCTCCCAGAACAGTTTTAATGCCTTGAACAGGGCAGCAATCATATGATTCTTATAGGCACTCACATAATGTATCTTTGGTCTGATCATCTTTGTCTTCTGTCAGGGCATGTACACAGATTAGAGTGATGAAAAAATATATCGCTTTGATGCGGGTATAAAGCGGGAGATAAGGTGTCTAAGTCTCTTTCCCACAACAAACCCATATCTGAATTCATACCTTTCTGCGCGGTACCAGTAGCAGATGTCACAATTATTTCTACGAGTGCATCCTTGTTCTGTCTATCGCATTTTCTGGATGGTGGTGATGTTTGCTTCATATTTATCAAGGCCATCCGCCAGTCGGATAGAGCCACATTCTTCGTAAAGAGCGCGGACATTCCAGGTGCCAACCTTTAAATCACGGTCCTTATAATATCTGCGGGGTGCGTCAATATTTGAGGGTCTGTTTTATTATTTTCTTTTGCGTTTTCATAATAATTTTATTTAAGATGAGCGGCTTATCAGACCACTGCATACGGGTGTGTGTGGGGATGTCAACGACCACTAGGCTGGTAAGAGTTGAGTTTCAGTATCAGATGTTACCTACTGGCCTAAGAAGCATTGACATTTAGCTTGCTCAACTAGTCTACTTCTCACTTTAACTATCTTTAAACGGATGTATGATGGCGATACCAGGGAGTACTTGCCCGAAGGTCGGAAGTCGTGAGCTGCTTGGAAAATTTTGCAAAGGG
This sequence comes from Philornis downsi, assembly GCA_019455685.1. Classification (NCBI taxonomy): domain Eukaryota; kingdom Metazoa; phylum Arthropoda; class Insecta; order Diptera; family Muscidae; genus Philornis; species Philornis downsi. The sequence continues at coordinate 412,480 of JAHXMU010000069.1, forward strand.
TGCTGGTTCCTCCCCATTGCCAAAGAGATAAGAGGATGACTCATATTCATGTCAAGTTAATTTCGAAATGAAAATTGATCGAAAAAAAGAAATAACAGAGACCGCTTTTTTTTTTGTCATTTATATGCTAATTAAACCAATTTGCAGCGGTACCGAATACATATATTGGAAAGAACAATTCGTACAATTGTTTACCTAATTTTTTTGTGTAGTTGTTGAAAACTTCCAAAAAGTACCAAATTTTACGGGAAAAGTATGTTATGTATCGTTAAATTTTAAGGGAACTGCCTAAATGTGATCACGGTTATTGCAAATTAGTGAACAATACGAAATTTCACCTGGAAAACGAGGAAAATCGATATGTTACTTGTCGAAAAGTCGGTACACAGCCATTTACGAGTGTATCAGGGCTATGAAGCGTCATAATTGGGACAAAATGGTTCTCAAAATGTGCTCAAACTGTCGCAGGAGTGTCGCTATATTTTAAGAGAAGTACAAACAATAAACTGTATCAAGTCTTGTTTCTCAGAGCCATCTACCAGGCTTTATATTATACACTGTATCAAATTAGCAGAGACAAACACCTAACATTTGGACTTCGATATGATCGTAGGTGGTGTGGTGAAATTTGTTGCACGCAGTCGTTAATGATAACAGAAAATGTTGAAGCTCCAGTGGTTATCAAAGAAAACTTAAAAATAGTTCATTTCTGTGGTACAGGGGTTTGAAACATCGACAAATATTTGCTCAAGAGGTTTTATACATATAGAAATGAATACTGTTCGAGTGATTAATCAATACAAGGGAAGAAAATACTCATAATACAGAAAGGAATATAAAATTTGGGCTATTTTTAAATTAATGTTGGGTTCGGATTCAAACAATATTTTTTTTGTCATTGCTTGAGTACTGCAAGTAGTTCCCCTAAGAAGAAGAAGTAGGAGGAAGGGTTTTATATGTCTTTTTAAAAATATTAAGTCATCACACTAGTTGCAATTTTGCTGATATTTAACCACAAACAGCAAACCATTATACAAATATAAGTGGACAGGCAGCATAATTCATCAGATTTCATACTTGTATTAGCAAGTTTTTTACTATTTGATTAAAATATTTAGATCGTGGCATTTCCGGGCCATAGCAACGCGGAAGCAAATCCACCTATTATCAGATAAATGGGCATATAAAAAGTACCCTTTTCTCCTTTATAATATAATGATTTTGCACGATTTCCCACTCTAAATTCGAATTTATTTAATACCACTGTTAGGTCGTTCTCTTCAAAACTTTTTGAGCTGGAATAGCCATTTCCAAAATTTGTTAATTACCAACACACATAACTGTTAGTCAATCAAATAAAATTCGCAAATAAAATTACATAATTGTTGAAAAATTTTCCAAAGCTAGATCCAGCCATTGTATAATCAAATATTTTCCTACGTCATGGATTTCGCCAACCTCTGCCACCTGCAATTCATAGTCTAGAGGGTGTTATATCAATCCATTGCCAGGCAATTTGGTATGTCTGAAGAGTCTTCTTATATTAGCCAATTTTTCCAGTAAAAATTGACATTTTTCAATATTTTTCAATAACGGCTCCAACACTAACAACGTTTCTAGAAATACGAGCGTTTCTAGAGCACGAATTGAGATTGATATTTTCAGAATCTATTTAACATCGCCGTATACGAGGTTTGTTAAAAAAAAAGGCGAATTTTCAAATTTCGCACTCTACGAATGTACGTTTTATTTCGATTATTATTTCCGATTATTACTTTTTTATGTTGGTACACTCGTTATATATATAGATATGTTAACGGTTGTATCCATATAGCATGTTCAATTCGTTTGTGAGAGTCATAAAAAAGACGAGTGTTTTGAGTGTTCGGCGATTCTGCTATCGACAAAAATGGATCAAAGAAGTTGCATTAAATTTTGTGTAAAAAATGGAATTAAGTGTTCAAAAACATTTGAAATGTTGACAGCGGCATACGGTGACAGTACTCTGAGTCAAAAAAATATATATATATTTACAAGTGGTACAAGCTTTTCCCAGAAAGTCGAGAAGATGTGAATTACGACGCTCTCTCTGGACGCCCCAGCACATCAACAACCGATGAGAATGTTGAGAAAGTACAGAAATTTGTTATGGAGAATCGTCGAATCACAATTGGAGAAGTTGCGGAGAATGTCGGCATATCGGTTGGCTCATGCCATGCAATATTTTCGCAAATTTTGGGCATCAAGCGTGTGGCAGTGAAGTTCGTTCCAAAATTGCTGATTTTTGAACAAAAACAACGTCGCAGGAGCATCGTTCAGAAATTGTTGAATGACGTCAAAGGTGTTCCAGATTTGCTTAAAAGAGTCACAACTGGTGACGAATCATGAGTATCTGGTTATGACATCGAAACCAAAGTCCAATCGTCCCAATGGAAGAGTCCAGGAGAGCCAAGACAAAAAAAAAGCACGCCAAGTTCGATCAAATGTCAAGATTTTGCTCACTGTTTTCTTTGATTACCATGGCTCTAGTGCACCAGGAGTTCTTATCACAAGATCGTACGGTAAATAAGGAGTATTACCTTAAAGTTATGCGCCGTTTGCGTGAAGCAATACGAAAAAACGCCCGAAATTGTGGTAAAAAAAATTCATGGCTTTTGCATCATAATAATGCACCTGTTCACTCATCTTTACTTGTGAGAGATTATTTGGCCAAAACCAACACTGTTATCATGCCTCAGCCATCGTATTCACCAGATTTGGCACCCTGTGACTTTTTCGTGTTTTCAATATTGAAGAGACCCATGAAATGACGGCGTTTTGCGACGATTGAAGAGATAAAAACCAAGTTCAAGAACATGCCAAAAAGTGCATATTAGAACGCTGGCACAAATATATTACATCTGAGGGGGACTACTTTGCAGGAGATAAAATAGAAATTCATGAATAAATAAATATTTTTTAAGAAAAATGAAAATTCACCATACTTTTTCAACACACCTCGTATTGCTTTTAATTAACGAATAAACGTCAAAATTTTTGTAAAAATTCAGGAAAATGATCATTTTTGTAAAGACGAGTTCAGTACTTGTACGGTCAAAGTTTTTCTTACTGGACCGATTTTGAATGAATTCAATCATAGCCCGCCTATTAATGTACGATATATTCAGACCAGATATTTATTTCCTACCTCGACTTGTGCGAAGTCGAACGGACGGAGGTTACGTCATTAAAACTTATATTGTAATCTCAGCACCATTTCAAAATTCCACATATTGCGAAAGTTGTATAAAATTGTCATAATAACGATTTCTTTGGAAAACACTCAATATCTCAAAACAACAAATACCAAGTTAAGTCGTTTTTGCCTGTAAGCACAAATATATAGCTAAGAACATATGGGCCAAATCGGCCATGTGGGAAGTAGCAGAAGCGGCGTGATTACTTGACTATTTTTTTTTTTTTTTTTTTTTTTTTTTTTTTTTGACCGAGTTTTAAAAAACAATGTAACAAACCAAAACAAAGGTATTACAACCCACTAATTAGAAATTTTAGAGGAAATATTTAATTTTAAGTAATTTATTACTTTGTATGGCAGGTACCAGAACAGACGTAGTTTCTTGACCAACTTTTCTCCAGTTTTACAGAGGATTTCAAACCAATATAGCGGACGACGGTAGAATTTACAAAAGGAAGATTGGATTTCCATAAATGGGATGGATTTCCGTCTATAAATATGAGATATATTCAGACCAGATGTTTATTTCCTAGTTCGACCTTTCGAACGGACGGACGAACTTTAATTTCTGTAAATTTGTACGGCTTACAGTTGTTACAAAGCGAATGATAATATAAGTAGATGAGTATTTCTCATATAAATTTACTTTTGTACACTTTTCTTTACATACTTTTTCCCCAATTTTACTTAGGAACCGAAAAAATTATGTTTTCCGTAGATACTGTTTTCCGTAGTTTAGTTTGGAAAATCGAATTGAAACCCCTTTTAATTGCGGAAACAGAAAATATTGATATTTATTATATTTTGGTATTTTACAATGGACATACCAATTAACTATTACAGTGTACTGCTTAAATTATTGTAAAATATTTAACATTAAAGGAAGATAATAAAGGTGAAATAAATAGCAAAATACTATTTTGGAAATAAAATTATTTAAGACTGTGAAATCCACATTAACAACAACAAGTAACACAATGATTGTACCTCAAAGAGGCTAATTATCAAAAGGAAAAAAAAAAGAAATTTTGTCTTCCAATTTCATTCTTTCTTTTCTCTTTTTAGGCTATACCAGCTTTCTCTTTATGATAGCACTGCACCACTTTGAAGGCTGTCTCACATTGATCGGTTTCCTTGATGTCACTGCATTTTTTGAATATCGCTTTAATTTTATCTTCTCCAAAATGGGGGCCTAATTTCTGGGTTAAAACTGTAGGCTGAAGAACGCCATCAACCATGAATCCAGCCTTGTTCAGGAAACAATTAGTGTAGCATTTAACATTTCTATCGCTTTCATTAAATTCTCCTTTAGAAAGAGCTTCAACGGTTTCTTTAGTGGTCTTCTCCTGTATCATACACTCCTTGGCCATTTGATGAATATGAGCTAGTTGTTCTCCAGTGAGGTTAGGGGGCTGAAATTAAAATGTTTTATTTATTGTCAGAGCGAAATTTCATCTGCTTTATTAGAGTATATTTAATTTTTGAAAAATAATTAAATTAATAATAATAACATCCATTGTTATTAAAAAAAAGAAACTGAAACCAGTACAGAAAGTTTAGGTTTAGTTCAGGTGAACTGGCTTACACAATCCCACACCTGGCGTCCCATTACGTTGCTTCAAAATGTGAGGGATGTGAGCAAAGTGAGAACTTTACGAAGTCTTATGTTTAGAAATTATGGAGAAATCATTGATTTTTCCTAAATCTGCCACTACTAAGCAGTCTGATAATGCAATCCATTACCATTCATAGTACTAAATGATTGATACTTGTTAAATTGCATTGAATTTAGTGTAATAGTAATTGAATGAAAGATACGAATCTAGGAATACTCGTTCATGGAGTTTTCAACGAGAGCATAACCGTTTGATGCAGGTTTAAAATTGTACTACAATTTTACTATAACGCATTACAATTAGCTTTAATTAAGTAATTTTAGACTGCGGATTAGCCATTAGAGGTGAAAATTACATTTTGATAAATCGATCAGTTCAGAAGGAGTATGACAATATACTCTGCTTTCCTTTTTAGATGTTAGTTCATTAAACTCGCGGCTTGTGTCAAACATGACCGAAGTAAGCACAATTGCTTGAAAGATATCTGTGTTTACAATGAAAAATGACTTAGGTTCATTTAGGGCAAAAGTGGGATTATTCCTGTTTATTATTGTCTTTATTTAGACTCATATTTACGTCCAATCCAAATTTCAAAATTCCGTGTATATGCAAGTTAAACAGTGATTTTTTAAAAATTATGTAATATCACTAATTATTTATGTACGGTTAGGTTAGATTAGGTCAGTGTGGGAGTCTAAATAGGCAGACACACTTAGACTGTATAGTCTATCGTGATACTATGGAAATTAGAGATATGGATGAGCCTGGTTTCTCCCATACTGAGCCCTCAAGAAGCTCCAGATCTTTTAGGTCCTTAAAGAAATAAGAGCCCAGTTTTGATCCCCGCCTGTTCGCCAGGGTGGGGCAATTTCAGATAAGGTGTTCAATGGATTCCTTCTCTTCTTCATTCCTACAGCTCCTGCAGAAGTCACTGGTCGTGACCTTCAGAGTCATTGCATGTCTTCCAATCAGACTGTGTCATCCGTCAGGACGGATACAATTAATGAGATGTGTGGTTTTGATAGCGACAGCAGTTTGTGTGAACGCGGCGAGGCCACATCTGTCTGGTTTGATTACAGCCTCGGACAGACGCCCCCCTACCATTTGCTGCTAAATTTGCTCTATATCGCAGTAGTAGCTTGCAAGTGGTTAGAGGCCTATCTACGGACTCCAACTCGGATGGAGTCCATAAGGTTGTTCTTAGTCTTGCCAGCTCGTCCCCTCTGCAGTTCCCTGGTATGTTCCAGTGACCCGGCACCCACATAAGGTGAATGTTGAAATGCTGAGCCATCTCATTGAGAGATCTGTGGTATTTCAGGGAATTATTCATGTAAACGAGAATATGTTTTTGTTATAATAGGTTACGTCATTAAAATTTATATTGTCATCTAAGCATCATTTCAAAATTTCATATATTGCAAAGTTATATAAAATTGTCATAATACCAATTTCTTTGGAAAACACTCCATATCTCAAAACAACAAATATTGAGTTAAGTCTTTTTCCTTGTAAGCATAGATATATAGCTAAGAACATATTGGCCAAACCGGCCATTTGTATGAGAAGTACCAGAAACGGCGTAGTTATTCGACCTTTTTTTTCTCAAGTTTGACAGAGACTTATAAATCAATATATGTAATGGACAAAAACAAGGGTATTGCAGCCCACTAATTGGAAATTTTAGAGGAAATATGGAATTTCAGGTATTTGGTAACTTTGTATGGCAGGTACCAGGACGGACGTAGCTTCTTGACCAGTTTTTTTTTCAAGTTTTATAGAGAAACCAATACTACGGACGACAGTTTGGACTGACTAGAATTTACAAAAGGAATATTGGATTCCCATAAATGGGCCAATTCGTTTCGGAGACACCAGAAAGGCTGTGACTATACGCTCTGCTTAAATTCTGAGACTTTACTTTGGAAAATTCTGAACATACATCAAATTTACCTTTGGTAGGACGGAGTAAATGATATAAATCTAAGAATATATGGACCCAATTGTCCATTTGAAATGGGAGTCATGAAAAGAGACATAGTTAATCGTCCGATGTTTTCAAATTCAGCCAAGCATTATAAGCCAATACAACTGAAATGAAGAGTTACCGGAAATATATTGAATTTTGGATAGTAGATCAATTTGTTGAGAAACATCAGAGGGGAACATCGATATATCCCCATTTACATTTCTCGGCAGACCAATCAAGGTTTTAAGAAAGCCCATAACGTTTTACAGCAGTTATCGTCTGTACAGTTCAACCAGCTAGCAAGCCATCCAGACAGACGGACATGGCTCAATCGACTGAACAAGTAACGAAGAGAACTTGGTCATGAGATAGTTGGTGTTTAAAGGTCTCCTTTGGGTGTTACACTTTGTCATATCAAATGATATAAATCTTCATTTCTTCGGCTAAAGTTACAAAATGGAGAAAATATTTGCATATTATAAATTTTTCGATAATAAAAATGTTTGCACCAATTTTGAAGCCACTGAAGAAAGGACACCTTCGAAATATGTTTTGGACAAATTAGTACATTAAGCAAAAAATCAACACTGTGTAGTGCACCAGGTTTTCAAATACTGAATACTGAATTATTTCACTCTACAACCAAGACGATGGTTATAAATAATAGAATTTTTGTACTGTGTTCTCTTCCACAGCGCCAGCATAAATTCTTTTCACTTATATTTGAAATGTGTTATGGTTTTGAGTGAGATCCTTACCAACAGTCCTTCGACCACAGTGCGGGCCACAAGTAATAGTATTATAGCAGCAATTATGGATTTCATATTCGCAACAAATTTTCAGTTGAAAGTTGTTGATTTAAATTTTTACTATTCACTAACAACTATTGACTTCACATGAAACTTTTATAGCGATTTAGCTACACTATACGGCAGATATATTAGAAATAGGGCGAAAAATGTCAATAAAACTAAATAAGTTTCAAACCTGCCATAAACACCATCGATGCCTTCCTAAATAATAAGTCATTGAAGCTGCCGTCATCACTATTGCAAATAGTCATATTTGCAAATACAATTATATGCGGAAAACAATTTAACATTCCTTACATTTCAGACTAGCTTTTTCTTAATTTGCTTTTGTTAGTGGTAATTGAAAAGTAACGAAAAATTACTATTACGAGAAATTCTCACAGTACACTTTCGCCGCAGAGTCAACTGGTTGAATATTCCTGAAAAAAACTGAAACAGTCGAATTTGGGTAAAATTGCTATAAGATTTTTTTCGAGTAAAAGAGATTTCGTGAAAAAGCTCGAATATCGCGTAGTTATAAACAACTGCCGTAACTCAAAATTTCGAAAACGTTAATCCGTTTAAAGCGTCAATTTGCTTGAAAGCACTCGAGTTCAAAAGACGATTTGTTGACTTAAGTACCCATTTCATGGTGAGCGTTTAATCCTGATAGTTGCAGTCTCATCAATTTGTACTAGTTTACACAATTGTTTGGGAATGAAAAGTTTTGCCACTTGTCCAGTTCCGAAGGACTTCAAAAATATTGTCTGGATAGGTTGGTGAAGAAATTCTAGAACAATTCATTCCGATCCCACAATCCCATAATTTATTGGGACTGGTGTCGAGGCATGGTTCTATCATTTTCGAACAAAAACCAGTCGAGAAGTTTGCAGGTTCTTGCCGAAAAGTCAAATGAGAAATAAAAAATATTACCTGGCCTTAAAGCGGCATTTGAGATAGCAAATTTGCCGAAAAAGGCTAATTTGTTGAAGGAAATCATATGGATTTTCATTGATTATCATTGTAAATGAATCTCTGAACAAGTATCGCCAAACAAACATCGTACTTACTAATGCGGCTGTAGCTGACTTTTTTCTCTTTCCAAAAATAACAAATTAAGTTACAACCTCCAGGCATCCGTTTATAGTTGACAGAGAAGACATGAAAGAGAATTCGCGGAGAAACTGAAGTTTTTTTTCTGTTTGGTGAGTAGATTATTTCTTAAATGCCTACTTTGAAGGCGATGCAATAAATTTGAAGTAATAACAAATGTATTGTGTTTTATTGACCAAATTCCGATACTTTTTCGACAAAATATACTTTCATCTGTTAATAGAAAATATTACTACAAAATATTAACAATTATTTGGAATAGGACATACTTATGTCATTCTTCTATTGTTTGGAAAAACTAATGCACAAAAATTTCGTATTTCAATAATGGAAATTTCTAAATGCAGATCTTATTAGCTAAAAGTTTTATGTCTCATGTTTCCACTGCTTAGAAACTAAATACAGTGATACAGTTATGTCCAAAATGTTGTTGGCTGTGACCAAATATTATTATCTCTGTTCCTTAGCATTGGCCAAGAATCAGCAGATCCTCAAAAATTTTGTTTTTATAGATGTTCTATACAGTCATAGTTTTAGTTTCTCACCATTATCTCCCGTTAAACATTTGTAATATCTGGAGAAACTTTTGTCTTTCGTCTTGTCTTTTGTCTGAATTGACGTTATTGCTTGATGGGGATCCATGTCAAACGCTGGTAGAGCTTGCTTCAGTATTATGAGTTACCCGCCAAGCCATTTCCAAGCGATTGCATGCGTCGAGAATGATTGAAAAGCAAGGAACTTAGGTTCCTTATGTGTTGAAGCCAACGGATGTTGAGCGTCTTTTTTTCGCCTGTGAACAACAATAATGGACCATGCTTCTACGTCGTCGCATCGGCCGAATATTCATGCTGCGAAGGTTATGCTCTGTATTTGGTGGGACCGGGTCGGTGTTTTTTATTACAAGCTATTGAAATCAAGCGAAACCACCACTGGGGATTGGTATCGACTTCAAGCGATTGAGGGAGGAAAAAGTGATTCTTCAGCATGCCAACGCGAGACCTCACCTGGCTAAGCCCATTAAAATCTACCTGGAAACGCCGAAATGGGAAGTCTTGCGCCATTTGCCATATTCTTCAGATATTGTGCCGTCCGATTAGCACTTGTTCCGTTCGATGGCATACGGTCTGGCTTACAAGCAGTTCCACTCACATGATGACATCAAGGAATGGGTAGATTCGCGGATAGCCACGTTTTACTATGACGGAATTGGAGATCTGACAGAAAGATGAAAAAAAGTAGTAGCTAGCGATGGGTAATACTTTCAATGAATCACTTGTAAACATGTTTTCATAATAAAGGTGCATTTTTATTAAAAAAAATAAAAAACACAGCAAGAATTTAGTTGCACTTAGTTGCGTTTCCCAACTACAGTTCGGGTTTTTCACAAACAATGTGGCAGAAATGTCACACAATTACATAAATTCTAATACCTTGGACTTTTACTGTATAATTTTTTTATAATAAAGCTCAAAGCTCCTTTTATAATTACTTTGTTTTTTTCGTCTGCAAAATGTAGACGGAGATTCTGATTAAAATGGTATTAAAATGTCATTAAAATGCAATAATTGTCTGTCCACAACTAAATGATTCTTGTAATGAATGCTAACTTTCTCTTTGCAATTTCTGTGATTCAATGCCACAGATTATTATATAATATGCTTAACAATTCATGGAACATAATGGACATTTATATGGTCTAGTAAATGGATCGAATTTGCAATAAAAAATAACTCAATGAATCTCTTTCTATACGTATTTGTTCGTTCAGGCTTGGTAAGAACACAAATATCATTAGGTCATGTGGAAAATTTTAAAATGTTTATATCAGACTGTGCATCTGCGTGTTTATTGAAAATACGGTGGAGATCGCACCACCTGAACCATCACTGAAGTATTAAAATTTCTTGTAGTAATTGATAGGTAGTAGTAATTGAAAAATAATGCGGAATTGACTCTAGGAAGAACCATCCAAACTTATATATATTTTGAAGAGTCTGCTGCGATTACGATCCTAATTACCACAAAATACTACAAAATTGTCATTTTCATTGGAAAAAGGGCCAAATAAATAAATGATGTAAAGGAAGATGGAATTTTTGACACTTCCACTTATCTAGTAATGAGAGTACATCATCCTTTTCACTACAGACCATAAGTAGCAAAAGTGGGCCAAAGAGGCACAATAAGAAAAGGTTTCCCGTATCAGAACCGAACCTAAAAATCACAAATTTCAGTATTTTTAAGCACTTATAGCCGTATATCGTTAATTAAAAGTAATATACTCGTATGGTGACAGTTGTAGGATATGAAAAGGAGATATTTCTACTATGAAAACACTCCTTTTATTGTAAAATTCTTACAAAATTCTTTCAATCTAATTTCACAAAAAAAAAAAAAAAGAAAATGCCAAGTCGATGTATGTCCTTGGATTAATCAATACATTTTCCTCTATACGATCGATCGCCGCTGGCACAAGTTCGTGAAACTGTTCCAATGATAAACATATACATTTTAATGGACTTGAAAAAGTTACCATTTTTACCATTTTTTTAAAGAGCTTTTCTGATACGTGCATCGCAATCCGCGATATTGGGTATATAGGTTTCGACCCGTCGAACTTTTAACGCTTACTCAAATTTGGCGTCTGGTAATGCTGGAAATTTGTTCGTTGGTAGAGAGTTTCATCTTTAGCTTATCTTGCCTAACTCATGGTAACGCCTTTTTGCAAGCGACGAGTATGTACTCTTCTCTTTTCAGGCTGGCATTATTCATTTTGTCAACGGTACTGAACTATGCACCATTTAAAAATTAAAGTTGCCAACATTCACGTATAACAGCTTTGCTTGTGGAAACAGTAACCATGATTTATCCTTATTTACCATCGCGGTTCTCAATTCTTGGGAACGCTGCAGTAACATATCGATAATATCAAGCGTCATGCCGCAAAGACCTATCAACTTCACATGGCTATCAACCTCCTTTAAATAATTGCTGCTATGATAAATGTCGATTTGTCTTTCTTAGTTCCTTAAGTTAAAAGTTTAAAACTATTAACGCATTATTTTCGTTCGCCATATGGGAAGAGGCTATTTAATAGCAGTAGCCAAACACACATTCCTCTATTATTGCATTACTTTTTTGTGTCAAATACTATATTATTCTATTACAGTCAAATATTAAATAATCTGTGTCAGTTTAAAAAGATTGTAGTTTGCTTTTGCTTACGTGTGGAATGTCTAAAATATCCGAATCATGTTAAAAATTTTCTTGTCATTCTGTGTATAAAAAATACTCCACCTTACACAAAAATCATTAATTAATGTAATAATAATCTCCTTTGTTTCAGTTTTTAGACAATTGCCAATTTCTCGAGGGAATGTGGAACAAAATTATAAATATTAGTTGCGCAACTAAGTTTTCGCTGTTTTTGTTTTTATAAAAATGCAACTTTATTATCAAAACATGTTTACAAATGATTCGTTGAAAGTGTTGCCCATTGTTAGCTACTACTTTTTTTCTGGGACAGCTCGAATTCCTCGGTAAAACTGTTCATTTTTTGAGGCTATCTACAAATCTAGCCATTCCTTGAGGTCGTCAGATGAGCGAACTTGCTGGTCAGCCAGACCGTTTGCCATCGAATGGAACAAGTCATAATCAGACGGCGCAATATCTGAATAACATGGCGGATGTGCTAAGATTTCCCATTTCAGCGTTTCCAGGTAGATTTTAACCGGCTTGGCCACATGTGGCCGAGCGTTGTCATGCTGAAGCGTCACTCTTTCGTGCCTCTCCGCGTTTTGTGGGCGTTTGCTGTAATGAATCCATCTTCCATCACCAGTTACAGTACGATGATGAAAACCCTCCCTTTTTTGTAGTTGAAGCAGTTGTTTGCAGGCAAAGAAACTACGCTCAACGTCCATTTGCTCCACCTCATAAGGGACAAAAGTTCCTTGCTTTTGAATCATTCCCAACGCATGCAATCGCTTGGAAATGGCTTGACGGGTAACTCCTAATACTGAAGCAATCTCTACCTGCATTTGGCATGCCGTTAATTCAGAGTCTTTGAAGGCGTTCCGTCTTCCTTCACGTGAACAGTCGTCAACCTCAAAATCACCGTCTTTAAAGCGACGGAACCAATCTCAACACGTTGTTTCATTTGAAACAGAATTTTTGTAAACGTTTTGAAGCTCCCGATGAGCTTCAGCTGTCGTTTTCTTTGATTAAAAGATGAAAATCAATATCTCCCGCAAATGACGATTATTTGGCACAAAATCATGCATATTCACACAACCAAGAGAATATGACGTATAAACATATCTAAGTTTGGCTCATGACATTTAGGTTATGGCAGAATCGTCGAGCACTTACATATAGCGCCATCTATTGGCAAACAGCGTGAAAAGAAAATCATTATTTTGTCGATCATTATTATGCCTAAGCTTGGCTCATGACTTTTAGATTATGGCAGAATCGACTACCACTTACAGCGGACGCGCAGGGTGTATTTTCAAAATATTTTGGAAAGTAGAAATTTATTTAAAAATTATTTTTGCCATCATATTTCCATTGGCTTTAGTGGTCACAACTGGAATTTAAATAACTACATATTTAAGACTGAATCTAGCTAAAAAGATTTGTTTTCCTTCTTCATATTGGTGTTTTCAGTCCACTCCTCTCCATGCCGGCAAGTGGTTCCGTTGAATGTAAAAAACAAGCATATTATTGATACAAAGAGCGTTCACATAACCTTTACGCTAAGACAGAAAAATTGTCCACCCATTACAATAAATGGTACAACAATCCCAGAGCAGAGCCAAGTAAGGTACTTGGGAATTCATCTTGACCGACGTCTCACGTAGGTTCACCATATTGCAGCTAAAGTCACACAGTTGAAAATTAAAACCACACAGCTTAAGTGGCTCATTGGGCCACACTCCTCGTTAGACATAGAACTGAAAGCACTTTTATATAAAGCAGTTTTGAAACCAATATGGTCGTATGGAATCCAGCTACGGGGGTCCGCTTCTGCATCCAATATTGAAAAGTTACAAAGAGGACAGTCAAAAGTTTTAAGAATGATCACGTGCGTTTCTTGGTATATAAGAAATAATAACATCCACAAAGACCTCAACATTCCCACCATCCGAGAAGAGATAAGAAAATCATGCATAAACTACATTAATAAAATTACTGATCATCCAAATCCATATGCGAGAGACCTGCTTTTGTTTGCGGGTCATAAGCGTCCCAAAAGATTGCAAACTGTAGATTTGGCTATATGAGTGTTTTTCGAACTAAAAGCTGAGTATTGTAGTGGCAGTACCAACATTAAAATCCTTAGTTTAAGGTGTAAATACTTATTGTGAATGTCGAAAAGACAGATTCAATATAAAACTAATATTCAAAAAAAAAAAAGAAAAAAAAAAAATATATTATTGATACCACCAAATTTGATGAGGATATTAAAAATTATTCCAAGTGCCTCCTGCATCGAAGTGAAATTCTCGTTAATGATGTTCTATAGTTAAACTACACTCCTGAATGTATTCGGTGCGACTTGTGGCAGGAAAAATGTTGGAAACCTTTCAGATAAATGTAATAAACTAAAAAGTATCGATAACGAGTATTATATACAGCTTATTTACTGCATCATTGTTATGTGCAAAGTGGCAAAAAATATGACTGTCTTATGTAAAACAAATTTCCTATAAGACGCATAAAAATTAAGTTATGATAAATTCGCTACAAATATGCGCAATAATATTTACATGCTTATAAAGGGTGTCCAAACAAGAACTCAAGATTTAAATGGCTGATGCAGCAATTGAGTTGTTTCTCTGGCTGTATGGCATGTGGCGCCGTCTTGTTAAAACCACATGCCCTCCACATTCATTTCTTCAATTCTAGGCATGAAAAAACTGGTTATCATTTCACGATACCGAACACCATTGACTGTTTGCGCTTGATATGCCTCATTTTCATAAAAAAAGGTCCAATGATTCCTCCAGCCCAAAATCCACACCACACAGTGACACGTTGGGGATGCATTTGCTTCTCCTGAATCACTCGAGGATTTTCCTCACCCCAAATGCGTCAATTCTGCCTATTGACGAAGCCATCAAGACACCATTGGGACACCCTTTATATTTAACCCCCATAAAGAGAATGCAGCACAATTTCTACAATGATTAGAGTTGAACAATCTAGAAATCTCCCTGCATTTTATATTCGTTTATTAAAAAATTGCCAGCAGACAAAAACCGCAGATTGACTTAATTTTGTGGAGCGTCTGAAGGAAATGGAATGGAATTTTTGCCACTTGCTGGCAAAAATTATGTTAAAATCGCCAATATTTTACTTCTGAATGAGATTAATAGTAAGTGAGAGTGCAAATAAGGCTTCAAAAAATGTAACGTAAAAATGTCGGCTAAAGTAATGGTCAGAAGGTTCAAAATGCCATTAAATCTGTGAAACGAGTTTTCCAGTTGCTGAAACTGCCCAATATTCGGTTACGTTTTTTTTTTTTTTTTTTTGTGGCGAGTTGTTATTTTAGGAAATATTTATTTTAACAATTTTTTTCCTTTCGTTGCAAGGAATCCTGTTAAAGTGAACATCACTTAAATAATTAAATATTTAAAATATCAAGCATCCTTTGGCCGAATAAGTTCCATGAATTTTAAGTCGATTAAGTAATGTTAGCTGGTAGTAAATCTCTACAAAACTTCTTGAAACTTGGCACAGCCTAATATTTTCTCAGGTCGTAGTCAGAGATTGTCAATGGACTATGTCACCTTACCCCTTCAGGTGGTGCCTCCAATTCGAATTTTCCACCTTAATTTACAAGGCAGACGAGTGCTGGTTGGTACATCCAGAAGGGTTAAATAATCGAATGGGATTGATAGTGGACATCGCTGTCATGAGATATGACTCATTTTGATGATAAAGTTTTATTTTTAGCGGGTGTTGCTTAATGTTGTAACTTGCTTTGATGATGTGTCTTTGTTGTGTGAAATATACAAAAAAGAAAAATTAGCTAAAGAGGGTAGAATATAAGAATATGTCAAAATCCAGCCGTCCCTATTGGAAAAGTGTTTATAATTTAGTCAGCAACGAAACAAAGCGAAGCAGTGTCACGTATTGAGAACAACAAAGTAGCTAATGCCAAAAACCTGCTATTGGCAGATCGGTCTACGACTACTGCGATGAGCTCACGATCAGCATTTCACAGCTCCTAGACACGATTTTGCTCAAATATATCTAGGGCGATCGTCGACGTCTTAGTTTATTAACTTCTGTGTTAAAAAAGGCAGTCCAAATGCAAATTTTAGTCATCACAGTATCAGCATTTCACTCGTTGCTCGTAAGATTCTGCTATCTGAAATATACGAAAGACTAAAACTTAGTCCCTAATGATCTAATTGGACTATATTGGTGTGGTTTTAGAACTTGCGAATCCACAATTGACCACAAATTCGTGCTGTTTTCTATCCTGGAAAAGACATGAGAGTAATATGCGTACACATACAACTTTTGCGTGGACTACAAAGCTGCCTTTGATAATCCGATAAACCGTATAAACCATGTGAAGCCTTGGCTAAGTCTGGTATTTCTGCGAAACTTATAATTCTTTCTGGGGTCACACTGGCGGAGTCTATAGTAAAAATGGAGAATAATTTTGCTGATTCATTTTATGCCATTGGCAATAGCCTATATTTTTGGAGATGATTATGGGGAAAGTATCAGTAAAAATGAGTGGTGTCAT
Organism: Philornis downsi; assembly: GCA_019455685.1. NCBI lineage: Eukaryota > Metazoa > Arthropoda > Insecta > Diptera > Muscidae > Philornis > Philornis downsi. The sequence continues at coordinate 428,963 of JAHXMU010000069.1, forward strand.
TTTCTATAAAATCCATATGTCACATGCCCATGCTTGTGATTTAGGTATATTTGGCCGAGGCCTGCAAAATGTTACTGTAGCATTCTCAAACATTGCAAAGCAGTTAGCAATTGACGAAAACCAATTATTTGTTTCGATGAACAGTAGTAGATAAAATAATCTATATTTATGGAGCTGTTGTCCGTTAAGCTATCGAAGGTAATGCCCTTTCTTGATTAATAAATATTCTGCTGCACCAGACAAAAGTTCTACGGAATCTTGGATTATGACACAAGCAGATCAATCAGTTCGATTTTCCAGTGAAAAATAATCTGTAAAGATTGTGTATATCATAGTTAATGGAAACAATCGGCACCATAATAGCCATGAGCTGTATACCTACATCGACGTCGTCAGCAATGCAGCGATAGTGTTGTCTAAGTTATATTGTGTGGATGTACTCAAGTACTTCAGCATAAATATTCAACAATCAACTCGATGGGTTTTTGGTCATTGTTAAGGTTTTGCTAACAAATTTGAAAAAAAAACCAAAACCAAAAGTAACCATGTAAATTTTTAAGTACATAATTAATTTTATTTTAACAAAATTCCCTGAAATATTTTAGGATTTCACAATTGGCCCATTATTCTCCAAATAACATTTATAGATATCGAAAGCGGTTTCGCAATTATCACTGCCCTTAAGGCCATTACACAGGGCCATAAGCGTATTAATTTTTTCCAAATCCAAATTAGATTGCAATTTTTGAGAGATCACCGTTGGCTGGGGAACGCCATCGACGATAAAGCCGGCCTTTTCCAGGAAGCAATTGGCAAAACATTTTGTATTGTGATCAACACCATCGAATTCACCTTTGACTAAAGCTTTGGCAGTCTCCATTGTAACCTTTTCCTGCACCAAGCATTCACCGGTGTGTTGGAGGGCCAAACTTTTCTGTTCCTCGGTCAAATTGATAAGCTGTGAAGTAGGTTATAAGTATGAGAATTTCGGAAAATCTTTTTACAGCCTTAACTTACCAACTGACCATTGACAGCGGCAAAATATGTACTCATGGCGATTATGGTTAAAACTTGAGCAAACTTCATGATGACTTAAATGTAGTTTTTGTCTTATCAGCTGTAGTTTAATACTGATTGGTTAGAGTTGGCTGGTTGCAGCTATTTATACTAATCGCAATTTTCCATTGTATGCATATTATACAGTAAGATGCTGTTGAATTGAGAATTATATCGATGTCTCTCAAACCTTGACAATCATATGATTTGCATGCAACCATCATTGAGAGTTCAATCGCTGAAAGGTTATTCATACCTGGAGACACAAAACACTGAGTTTTTAATAATTCAATAAATTTCGTTTTGCTCTACATAATTTTAAAATATTATACTGCATCTTATTAATGTCTATATGACGTCTTTCGCAAATAAATCACAAACGGAGGCTGACGAATCGGATGTGTATAATTATTTGAAATAAATAAATTAATATATTTGTAATATTAAATAATGAAATAATTGTTTTCAGCGTCTCAATTCCTAAACCATATACTGTAGCTTCGTTTATTTTAAGATGACTCCGTCTGTTTTTAATTGTCTTATCTGCTGGTTGGAAAATCTTGACTATTAAGCTTTAATTTACCGGACCTTCTCACATTGTTATATGAATGTTTTAAATTTGTGTTTTGTTAAAGCAATATTATGATTACTTTATGGATGGCAATTATAGGTCAATTTCGTATTGTTAATTAGCTAAAATTATCGAGAGAATTATAGAGTTTCTTTCCCACTTAATCAGTCAGAGCTGTGGCAATTTCGTGCGGGTGTTTTTTGGTATGTGTTTTAAGTTTTTCGTATTACTATACCATACCCTTCATGTTAATAAGCAGATACAGTGACACATGTCACGAGAAGCAGTTAATGTGAGCAATGGAAACTTTAAAGTCTGTCTTTCAGCTTTAAGGTATACTAGCAATTAATATGCGAAGGCAAAGAAGGAATCGGAACACTTCAATTGTTGGCGACCCTCGCTTATACTATGAGAACAATGACTTGTAGATGTACCTTTGCATCTTTGCGATGATCGGATATCTGTTTATGTTATTACAACGAAGAACATTATCAGCCGAGATGTTTGAGAAGTACTGCAAGAAGCTAGCTTTTAATGATAAATAAAATCAAATCAAAGTAATTAGTATTAAGATTGAAGAAGTGTTTTGATTGCAAATAAGTGTTACGAATTTCTTAACAAAAATGCAGCTGTACCAAAACTAGGTCTTTTCTACTGTATGCCTCAGGGCCCCGATAAATACACAAAGTGATAAAAGGATAACTAGACGAGTGATCGAAAGAAAAATGGTACGTAAAATACAAGGTGTGTTCAAAAAATAAGGTCAATTTTCAAATTTCGCGGTACACTCGGCTCGAAGATATGTTTACGGTTTTATCCATATAGCATGTTTAGTTTGGTTGTGAGAGGCACAAATAAGACAAGTGATTTGCGAATTCGGCGATTCGATTTTTATCTCTTCAATCGTCTCAAAACGAACCAGTTTAGTACCGCCTCCGTACATAATATAATTTACATGATCCCTTGTTATATACGGGTATATACAGGGTGGCGCAATAGAACGTGCATATTTAAAAAATAGATTAAAAAATAAATACAAAAGGTATGGTTAAAATAAATCCAAGGCATTGTAGAGTAATAAATGGAGTTTATTTTTTACAAATAACATCATCTAAATGCTGACCATCTCCGCGACGGCACTCCTCTAACCGCAAACGAAAATTATTGAAAACTTTCTTCAGTAATACTGGTGTAATGGCTGCCATTTCGCCACGGATATTCTCCTTGAGCTGAACGATGTTTCTTGGATTATTACTGTAGACTTTGTGTTTGAGGTATCCCCACAGAAAAAAGTCAAGAGGCGTCATGTCTGGACTACGTGGGGGCCATGGGATATCACCTCTTTTCGAAATCAGTCTGCCAGGGAACATCTGCTTCACCACCGCCATGGAGTCATTTGATGTGTGACAGGTAGCTCCATCTTGTTCGAACCAGGTTCTGGAATTCACTATTCTTGAACTTTCGATTTCTGGAGCCAAAAATCCGTCCAACATCTCAACATAGCGTTCCGTATTAACCGTGACGTTTTGGCCCTGCGCATTTTCGAAGAAAAAAGGACCAATTATTCCTCTGCCAGAGATTGTTGCCCATACTGTCACTTTAGGACTATGCAATGGTTTCTGGTGTTTGATTTTGGGATTTTCACTGTTCCAGTAACGACAATTTTGACGGTTCACGAACCCATTTATAAGGAAATGAGCCTCGTCAGAGAAAAGGATATTGTCAAAATTGGAAAATCGATTAAGCATTTCATTAACAAATGCGAGTCTTGCTATGAAGTCAGACTTTCAATTCTTGTGTTAATTGCAGCTTATATGGATGCAGTTTAAGATTCAATGTTAAAATTTGTTGCAAACTTTGTCGCGATAATTGTAAGACAGACGATCTCTTGCGAGTCGACATTTGTTGATTTCCTCGTACTGAGTCCATAATTCTCTCAACATTGTCTTCGGTCCTAGATGTTCTTGGGCGACCATTTGCTTGTAGTTTAAATGTCGAACCGGTCTCTTCAAAGCGCTTTACCCATATTTTAATTAAATTAGCACTCGTAGCTTCACTAATTCGCCGTAGTCCATATTCAGCAAAATATAGTCGTCTAGTAGCAATATATGAACGAGAGTTCTCGTAAAATGCGCGCACGGAAAATGCGCGACGCTTCCCGTCGAAGTGATTCATAGCGACTAAAACTCCATGAGTCCGCCAACCCAACGATGTAGGCGCCCCCCGCCCGCGCCTTTTCTACCCCGCAAAAAAAGATGATGCAATATGCACGTTCTATTGCGCCACCCTGTAGTTTCATGATTTTTTTTTAAATATCTGTGTTTTATTTAAAATTTAAATCTTGCGTTCTTGTTGGGACACTCTTTATAAAATAAAATTGAATTTTCAAAAAAAAAAAAAAAAAAATAAACAAATGACATACATTGATTAAAAAAAAAAAGTTATTTGAATTTCTCACTGTAGCATAATTGGTGCGCTACCTTTTATAAGGCAATTTTTCTCAGCTGTTCGTAATGCGACTATTCGTTGGACCAGGTTTGTTTATTTATTTGTTTTGCATCTTGAAAGTAGGAGCTTGAATCTAGCTTGTAAGTCAATTTCAGCTATCGAAGTTTTTGCAATACTGGGGAATTTATTTGTTTTCCTCAGTGAAATTTATATGAAAATTTATAATTATACTTCGCATGATTTTATGAGAGACATTTTAATTATAATAGTTAAAGTTTAAATATTATCCATATAGGAATCTGGAGAGCTTTGACATTCCATATATTAATAGCAACAGCAACCCAACCACTGTTCATAACTTTACTGACAACTCTGCCAATTCCTAACCACTGTAACATGTATTTTACTCCAATTGTCTCAATATTTTTCCCAGAAAACAAGATAGATAGATATGTACTAACTTCTACATGAGAGCAATCAGTTATAATACTGACGTTGGGGAACTTTTGTACGTCCAGAGTATTTGATATTTTGCATTCAGCTCATGCCACTTATTGTTCTAAGTTTGTAATAAACCGCAAGCAAATTAGCTACTAATAGTAAGGGGAAGTTTTCTAATGCTAATTCCAAGAAAAGCCATTGGGTCCACATTTGCAAGGTGGGACAAAGGTCGTAAAACAAAATTGTAGCACCGTCTATGTCAAATCCACTTAAATCCATTCATTCATATTTAGTACGATCGGATTTTGTGCCAATCACCTATAAACACAAATGATCTTTGTCTAAGTGAGTGCAATTAGATTCTAACTATAGCTTATCAGTCGTCACACATCAATTCTGGTGTTGACTACCAAATGTCAGCAAAACTAAATCGACTTATGGCATAATAATTACCGTGTCTGATTTTTAAACGGCTGATTTTTCAACTCGTTTTAATTATGCATAAACAAAACAATATTAGCTTTAAAATTTTTGTGTGTCTGGCATAAAATGAGAAAAAAATTATATTTATTTACTTGTTTATTTTATTTTTTTTTTTTGGTCGTTGCTGAAGTTAATTTGATTATTTGTGTAGATTTATGTGCGCTTTTTTATTTATTTGTTTTCTTAGCTTGTTATTTATTTGATTTTTCCTCTACGTTATAGACTTAAGGCGTGAGTTAATGCTTTGTATTTGATTAGCCGGCTTTTGTGGCCAATTCCGAGAAATACAAGGTGCGGTGGCAGAGGTCAAATGGATGTTTTGGATCTGTTTTGTTTGTGATTATTGAAATTCGACCGGAATTTAAGCAAGAAATATGTTATCATAAATTACATTCCGATGTTGACTTGAGATTAAGTTTCGGTGGGACTTTGCTTTATAGTGCAAACTTAGTTACATGAGGAGGTATTGAGATAAAACCTATTACGGTGTTATTACATTATATTATTATTATATTACAGAAAATGTAAACCTGCATTTAATGTTTTTGGCTACACCGTAAATAGAAATAAAACTGACCCTTTCACTGATTCAGCAAAAATCTAATCGTCGAAATGTAATAAGTTCAATGCACTTCAGTATTCAGCATTCTTATTTATTTATTTTTTTTTCACTAAGCATTGCGATGAATATACAACTTAATCATCTTATTAAGATAGCAACAGTAACACCTCATACATTATTCCCATATAATTTTCTGTTGTGATTTTGAAACACAAAATTAACAATGCGGACCAAATCTAGAAAATAAAGCGGCAGGAGGATCTATTCATTGCCCAATTTAAGAAATTTCACAATACATTAATTTAAAATAAAATTTCGTACCATCAGTTTTAAATTTATTGTCGATCTTTAACGTAATATGATTTTCACTTATTTATTCAAATCGAGATCGTTTTTCTATGAGTAATTATTCATTATAGACTTTATTACGCAGAAACTTGCAAAATTGATTATATCGACAAGTGGCTGGCGGAATGGCTTTTTCGATATTCGCCAAAATACCTTCTTGACCGCTTTTAGTTGTTCGCGCTTTCTCGAACCTCATCTCTATCTGAAAAATGTACAACTTTTATAAATCAATTGAGAAGTTTTACCCACTAGTACGATAATGTTGCCAGCGATGGGCACAAGTCAAATTTAACTCAATTATCACAAGTTATTGTCTATGCACAGCTGCATAGAATTTGGCCTCATTGACCTGTGTTTGTTGGCATTTGTGTCAAACATTTTCCAAATATTTTCCATAAACAAGAGCGTATTTGAAGGTTCTTTTAATAAAATGAAATTTTAAAGAAAACATCGACAATAAAAGTACCTTGGAAAGCATTTTTTGTATAAGAAGACAGCTTTTATTTAGAACAGAGAAAAACTTTTTATATAACAATAAATCTCGATTGATTCTTTCTTTGTAATCCTTGTGAAAAATTTCAGCCAAAAATGTTATAAAGGAAACACCTTTCAAGACACTTTATATGGAAATTATCGTCCAAGACGCTTCTTTCAAAGCAGTGTCCCAAAACACTATTCTAAATGAAAACTTCCCCCTAGCTAAATTTTCCGTGAAAAAAATCTCTTCCATGGTACTTTCCCATATGAAAAGTCTCTTCAATGATACTTTTTTATACGAAAAATGTCTTTCTTGACACTTTTTTGTGAGAAAAATTCCTTCCATACAATTTTCCTATAAGAAAAGTTTCCTTCATAATGCTTTTTCTACGAAAAAATTCCTTCCGCGGCGCTTTTCTATAACAAATACATATATCTTCCATCCCTTTTCTGAGACAATTTTTTACATGAAGAGCTGCTTCTATATGGTATATTGGTAAAACCAGATAAATCGATATAATATGTGTGAGAAAAGCAATGTCCACAAAAGACGAATTGGAAAATCATACATGACACTATCAGTGGAAAATTATATATAAGGTTCAACCCGATCGAAATTGCGAACTTTGCACCTGATCCAGGTTAAATTAATAAATACAGTTCTGCCAATCGTAAAAAATTCATGTATAAAGGTGGTGATAGATTGATAGAGATGATTGATATGATGGCAGGGGGAGTAGCTGGGATACCTCTCTCGTTGTTGTTGTGGAATTGAAATGTTGGACTGTATTTTGAATTATCTAGTAGCGATGATCTTTTGGAGGACCAATTTCAATGTTGGTTTCTACCAGAGAACTGAAAATCGGAACTTGTAATTTGGAATTATATGTAATCAAATGGATCGTGCAGAAATTACAAGTGGTATAAACAAAAGATGGAAATTAGAGTTAGTCCAATTCAAAGGAGGTTTATTCAGGCAATGAGTTGTGTTTACCAGTTGAGATCTGATTTGTAAGCGATTTTTTCTCATTACAGAACTTCCGACAACAGTTAATTTCATATATTACAATTCAGAATTAAGTTAAATTTGGTACACATATTCTCACTCAGTGGAGTTAAGTTACCACTTCAGGGGCAAAGATTTGAGTTCATTCACAGTGATATGTTTACAAAAACACAATCTAATGTACAAAAAAAGGTTATTTTTAATATAAATTCAATGGTAAATTCAAATATATATAATCTTAAAATTATGGCTAAAACATTGAAGTTTAGACAATGCCAATGGGAAATTCACATTATAATTCTAGAATATTACCTATTTTCTATTTCTCCGCATTTTGATTTTTCGACAGTAAAAAAAGGTGTATAAAAATCGTATAAAATCGCAGAGTAAAAATTTTTCAGTCATGCGGTGAAAATTTCGCATTATTTGTGTGAAATGTTATATTAGCAACATAATTCAGAATATGTAGTGGCGGCGCCATTCAGATGCAAAACAATAAACTGGTAATAAATGTTATTATCTGAAGTATCGGAGCTATTGGTATAAGATATTTTAAAGATTTATCAATAAAACAGCGTAGACTTACATACAAAAATATATCCACAATGAAGTTTAGCACTTTAACAAGAGTATCAAAGCGTGATTGATAACTCGTTAAAATGTATTATCTGCTTCATTTACTTTCATACTTATAGCAGCAATATTTTAAGTACTGACTTTATCTCACACCCTGTACTATGGTCGTATGCCTGTTTCACACACTTGCCAGCGCAAGTGAAAAATTTCCGTAAATCAGATAAAAATCTATGACACTGACAGAAAAGTATGATAATAAAACTCGCAAAGCAATAAACTGCTAATTGTTTCCGTACAATTTGAACTGAGGTCAATGCAGTTCTTAATACAGTGAATTAAAAGAAAAAAGTCAACAAGTACATTGAAGTCAGTTAGGGGTTTTACAGAAATAATTGAACATGGTATGAACCAAAAATATAACTTTTGAAGCAGTAACCCTGTCTCCCCTGGCTTAGATACTATTATCCGTTTTTTTCGAGGCAATTACCGATAGCAAAAGCCAGGAAACTGCTAGTGATATATCGATGAGATGAAGCCATAGGTTTTTATAATTAGTAGTACTAGTAGTAGTAGTATTTGCTGTAGTAGTATATAAACAACGAATATACTTATCTATTACTGGTTATTGGAAAACAGAGCTACTAACAGAATTCACTAATTAATTGCTGTAAATTATTACACCACAACTTGTTTGCAACTAAAATAATGTATAGCTGAATTAATACTAGGCCGTACTACCATTCTTGTTTGTTTGTTTGCCATCGAATTTTGCAATTTCCTCAGTAACAAGTGGAATATTTAAGTCGCGATGTATATTTGAGTTTCTTTCATGTACTACAGAGCAATTATAATCAATCGCAAGATTTTATTTTACCACTGCTGAATTTTCCCAGAGTGAAAACCAAGCACACTGCCGCAACCTTTCTGGTAGCTCTCATGTAAATTGGCAGATTTTCTAAAATTCAGTCCTTTTTAATTTCTTACTAGTACGCTGCTACTGCAGCCAAGATTTTTGTTAATGTAATCAAGTTCCCTGTGGCATTTTCCATACAAATTACCAATTTAACCCAAAAATTCCTTACTTATTATTAATATTTTTCTGTAGTTGCGTTGTATTCAGCCAAGTTTGACCTATATTGTAGTTTTAACGAACCGGGTTCTGAGAAAGAAAATATGCGAATTTCCATATCCCATCTAGTATTTCTCATAGAAAAAGACCAATTTATCAAAATTAAATTTTTCCGCCGTAATCTCCAACTCGTACCATATAATGAAACTGCATTTCCTTATAAAGCAAGACACACTTTGAAATAATCGACCGAATGACTACGTCTTCTTTGGTAACTCCCGTACAATTTATCTTTTGACCAATTTGACCAATATATTCTTATGTTCATATTTTTCATTGAATTGCACTTAAATCAACACCACGTATCAGTCTTTTAGTAAACTTAGTGCCGTAGATGAAAATGGACTGCATTGTCACATACCATAGGATAACAAATAAAAAATTTGGCGATTCGACAAAAATGTTGGTTCACTAATAATTTTTAGGCAGAACCAATCTAGTTATTCCTCTTGATGTTTACTCTTCATAATGCAATTTACCATATAATCTGTGATTATTAAAGTGGGACAGACACAAACCTATGTCGTACTAATATAATGTTATATGCAAAAATTCATGAATATCATAAAATATTTTCTACTATAATAGAATTAGGATAAATATATTGATTGCAAATATAAGGGTTATCAATTCCTAGTATACGTCTCCAGAACCTAGAAAGGATGTCTCAGATATAATCCCCTCCTTCTCAAATGCTTTATTTTTGACAAGTTGGCTTTGACATTTGTGAAGGATATAGACGTAAAATGCAAACCAACCAAAGAGCAGATTTCGTAAATCTATAATTTTTGTTGAAAAAAACCGACCTGTATTTGAATCATGATACCTTTTTTTAGGGGGGTACGTTTTATTATATTCTTCGGTACCTTCATGATAATTTAAATTTAAGATGAGCGGCGCATCAAGCCACTGCATTCGATCCTAGTGTTGGGGCTACCAACGACCACTACGCTGGTGAGTTGAGTTTCAGTAACAAAAGTTACTTTCTGGTCTAAGACGCAGTGGCAGTCTACTTCTCACTTTAGCTACCTTCGAACGGATGTCTGATGGCATTACCAGGGAGAGTCAGAAGTCGTGAGCTGCTTGGGAAATTCTGCAGAGGGACCTGGTTGCTCCCAAGTAAATAACAATCAGAGGGCTCAACTTTGAAGTTTCGCCATTCCCCGCACCCAGAATGTGCTGCAACTCTGGAGAGAACATCTTTATTTTTCCGGATGGCAGCACGAGTGAGGAAATCGCCCCAATTATGGACGATGGCATAAATTGCGCAGCTCTGAGCTAATAGAGATCAGAACAACAGCATTCAGCAGTATCAGCTCCTAAATATGGTTTGGCTCGAGGAAAACATCCTCGATGATTGGAATTTGAGTGTACTGTGTCCTGTGTTTAAAAAAGGCGATTCAAGTGTTTGTGTCCTGTCGAGTTTGATATGTGAAAGACTAAATCAATTTCTAACTGACCTGATTGGACCTTATCAGTGTGGCTTTAGACGTGGTAAATCAACAACAACTGTTTGACAAATTCTGGAGAAGACACGTACCATCTTTTCGTCGGTTATAAAGCTGCTTCGATAGCCCGAAACAGCAAAAACTGTACGAGGGCATGTCCGAGTTTGGAATTCCTACGAGGCTTATACGTCTTTGTGGGATGACGCTGACTGACACGAAGTCTTCAGTAAAGATAGGCAAAGATTTAGGCGAGCCTTTTTATGCCAGATGGCGAGCCTTTTTATACCTCATTAACATGTTGTTGGAGATGATTATGAGGAAAGCTGTAGTTAACACGACTGGTACTATCTTTAATAAAAGCTATATATTACTCGCATATGCAGATGAAATACACATTGTTGGGCGAAAATTTCGAGATGTTACTGCAGCTTTCTCAAGCATCGGAAAGGAAGCAGCGAAAATGGGTCTGGCGGTAAACCAGAACAAAACAAAGTTATTGGTTTCAACGAAGAAATGTCCCGTTTGGGACGTTGTGTGAACGTTGACAACTATAATTTTTGAAGTGGTGGAAGAATTCATCTACCTCGGTTCCGCTGTAAACAAGGCCAATGATGTCAGCATGGAGATAAAAAGAAGAGTGTTGCTTGCTAACAAATGTTACTGTGGGCTAAGCAAGTGATTCAATGATAAAGCTCTCTCTCGATAAACAAAATCCGACTGCACCAGAAGCTGGTTCTACCTGTCTTGTTATATGGCGTAGAATCGTAGGTTATGACGAATCAGTACCGGCTGTTTTCGAGAGAAAAATACTCCGGAAAATATATGGACCCATCATCGTTAACGGAGAGTATCGGGGTATCATGAGCAATAAGCTGTATGAGCTATATGCCGACATTGGCGTGGTCAAACGCATTAATGTACAGTGATTGCTTTGGCTGAGTCATGTTGTGCGGATAGACCCAAATGCTGCGGATAGTTATCGACAACGAAATCGATGGACGGCGCAGAAGAGGGCGATTATATTATTTTAGGCTAGAATGTACGAGATATTGGAAGTGGTAGAGAAACTATGTCAAATTCACAAGTTACACTACACATACTCGTAATACAAAATATTTACATTGATATGGACAAATTGTTGGAGGTGTTTTAAAAATGGCCAATCTCACTAAAACGGACACCATGATCCGAAGTATTTTGAGAACCGCTTTAAAACGCAACATTCTTTACTTTTAAAGGCGCACGTTAGAAACTTTTTTAGTTCCATAGATGTCAAAGTATATAATTTTTTTTGAAAATTTGATACAAAATTTAGTATTTATAGCTCTTCCGTAATCATGGCACGATATGGACTCATTTCTGTAATCAGGTTCCTGGTCTACATATGTTCTGTATATTATATTTATAATTTCCGCAGATTATGTTTTATTATAATAATTGAAGCAATTATACCTGTGAAGATATATCGTATACATTTGCCGGTCTCTGTAGCCAATTCAATTACTCACAAAATGTTTATGAACTGTCGCAATAATTATATTTTCAATATCTATTTTTCGAAGTGTACAAGAAATCGCCAACGATGATGATGATGTATTATTTGTTTTTTTTTTTTTTTTGTGCTATCACCATTTCTCGATGTTTCATCGTTGTTACCCACATTTGAACTATTTAAACCATTATCAACACCTCAGGTAGCAGAATATTTGCCGGTAACCGGTTTCTTCTTTTTTTATTTTTTATAAGCCATAAACACAGACGTGTTTCGCCTGTGTTGACAATAAAGATTAATCTCACTATGCCGGGTGCATTCCAATCAGTACCAAAGTCCAATATGAAATTCAAAACGTGATCTTTGAAGATAAGAGTGATAATCTGCATTTGAAATAATCTTTACGAGCCATCGAAACCAAGATATAAATTTATGGATATCAATGTCATTGAATTTGATCTTTGGACAGTAATGCAAACACACAAAATACGTATTCAATTTACCAGTTGTTGGACAAAAACGAGTTGAAGTTGATTAAGATAGATTACCAAATAACAACGGCTTCGATTAGACAAAGCGGCATAGAGTAACTGTACGAAGCAACATGTAATTCCTGTTCATATTAATTCGTATTCAATCATAGGGCGGAAAGATTTTCATAAAATTACATTTGTAGTTTTGTTTGGAACGAACTGTAGGAAAATCTTAAAATATTTTGCTACAATATTAACAATCATCATAAAACTTATTGAATGACTGAATTTTCGACGTGTTTCAGGCAAAACAATCAAAATAGAATGACAGCAACCGACATCGCAATTCCAGTGTTGAGCAGAGTTGGTAATTAATATCATAAAATAAATTTATATCATATCATATAAATAAATTTAATCCACAATCTTAACAGTCGGTTAAATCTTAATTCTTAAAATGTAACAAGAGGTGTTAGAATTGAGACAATGGGCGTCATTCGACTATAAAAACTCATTTTGGGGCGAAACTTTAGATCGGCTCAAAATCTTGTAAACAACTATTCCTATAAGTAAAGATAAATTAGAATCCTGACATTTTTAAAGAATGTTTGGCTGAACCCATCTGCAAGCTAAATGAATGGGTTAAGAAATTGAAATCATTATAACAACATTCCCAATGCAAACTTCTAGGAATGTAAATATATGTAAAAATAAAAATACTATCATAATGCTACAATTTTTAATAATTATAAAAAAAAAATAAATGAGCAGAGCAAAGAAGGACAAAATGTTTAAATACTAAATTTTTTTGGAAATTTACTTTGTTCAAGAAGACATTTTTTGAGTATTCGATTAAAAATTTTTAAAAATAAACAAGTGGTCAGAGCAAAGGCGGATGGGACGTTCATGTGCACAATTTTTTCAAAAAATTACTTTATTCAAAAAACCTCTTTTGCCGTGTTCAATTGACAAAGGACAACATTAAATTGAGTTTATTATCTGCATGGAACAAAATAAAATATGAATTTTTATTAAGAAAATGTTCACTTTTCTTTTGAAACAGAAATAAATACAACATTTTACATTTATTGTCAGCTTTTTTGAACATAATATTATTATTAATCCAATTTAGAAATGAAAATAATTTACAACTGTTTGAATGGCACCGACCGTTTCATAAGAGCACATTTTAAGCTAAATATGATAAATTAAATATGCCGGACATCTGGGAAATAAAATGCTAAAATTTTATTATAATCAGATATGCGGTATAGGAGACTATACCTAACACCCATACACATGTTGATTTCCATAACAATAATCATATGAAGGGTTTACCATCCTTTTATCATACTGTACTAATCAATTACAAATACTCAACTGAGACCCCATAAAGAATATATATTACTGATCGCTGTTTAAAATCGATATCGATCAAAGCATAGACGCCCCCGCCTGCGTGTTTGTTGAAAGTATTATAGAAGTCTCACTGCTTAAAATTCGGCATAAAAGCGTTTTATATTCATAGCCAGTTCCTGCCTGAAATTATATAAAATTAGAAAAGTAGAAAAAAAAAATGATTTTTACTAAAATTTTGTACCAATATTTTTCGTTAATTAAAAATAATGTACGATAGCATTTTATAGATAATGGCAAGAACGACCCCAGCTAATAAAAGATCTGCCTTCTGCAGATGTAGTTAGTGGAAAATACAAAAAAATTAAGTGAATTTCACAGATTCGATATATCTGCTAAACTGTTCTACAATATATGATTAGGCCACTTATCTAGCAATGCTATTTTGAAAAAACTGCTTAACAATTTTTACCATTTATTCGGTAACAAAAAGCACTATGCAGTACTATGGCATGGATACTGTAAAAAGTCGACCTAAATATAATTTTCTAAAGTAACTGCCATAATTGTGGGCATGGTAATTAACATTACAATGGGCTAAGTTGATATATATAATGCGCGATAAAAAGACGTTTTTAAAATGTCCACTTTTCTGGTATTGTTTTGACTCCCAATATGATGACACATTTAATCAATACTCTTAATAAACTGTGGCCCGTTGCAACCTCCCCTGCATCATGAGCCAAAAATAGGTTCATTAGTGAATTAAGGAAGCAAACCGGGTTTGGAATAAAATTAATTTTCTGGTTTTTTTAAACCATTCCAACTTATAAGGGCCAGTCTTAACTTATGGTGTTGTTTAAAAATATTAACAAAATACGGATTTTCATCCAGAAATAGACAAACCGCTATATTTTAAATGGAGAAAGGCGAATGTATAACAAAAGAACATTTTTTGTTACGTCCTTTTTATTGGCAATGAGTCGGTAAGTAGTAATTTTTCCGAGTTTTTCTAATATCTTTGCCATTTATTTGTTAAATGAAGCAATTGTGATACGTATTTTATAGATGTGGAAGGATTCTTTACAATTTATGCATATTTGTGGAAGTAATTATTGAATAGTACCAAATATACAGGTTTTTTCAGTGGAAAAATGAGATAAGCTATTGTGCTCCTACAACTTTGTACTTGTCCACTTTCTTTTAAATACGTATATGGGTCAAAAATACATCTGATTTGTAATGCATAATGTTCCAATTGCAAGAATTCAAAATAGAGTTTCATATGCATACTTATTGCAAAAAATTTTCCAAATAAAGTTAGTGATATATTTCCTAAAGACATATCAATGAGTCAATAAACCAAAGAGCAGAGTAGACAAACAATTGCGAATCACTTAACAAGATTACATTCTATTATTAAACTAAATATTCTACGCTTGCTATTAATCTTGAAAAATTTTTTAAATAGGTTGGTTTTAAACAATGAAATCTAGGAAAAACGGCACTAACTAAATGTGATCTGATGAATACATAAGTAAGAATTATTACTTAAGAAACTTAAACTATCACTTTTTTGTGTTACGATGAATTGTATTTGTTGATATCCAGGTTTTGGACATGAAAATTGTTTTTGATGCAGTATATGTACGTATGTTTGCCAACAGAATTTCATTGTAAAATACTCGTATATCGCTCGTACACCTTCATTAAGAAAGCATCAGCAAAAGCGACTGGAACCAGGTTCAATATAAGACATATATTGATTATGTACGCTGGTAGAAAATTGCCAGAAGTTACAGTAGTTTTCTCTAGCATTCAGAACGAGTCTACAAGAACAAAACCAAATCATTTGTTTCAACGCTTTGGGGCTGCGTGAACTTTGGAAATTATTACCTAAAGAGTGCTGCTTAACATACCCCATTTTTGTCAATTTTTATACGACCAAAACGAAATATTGGGTTGTTCAGAAAGTTTGTTCAGTTAATTCGTTAGTTCACCATATGCCACTTCTCATGACGGAGAGTTCTTTCAAACACTATCATAACTTCCTCCCAACCCTTCGCTAAACTATTAACTATTGTTTACTTGTGCTCTTGTTCTAGCCGTGAGTGATTATAACGTTTTAAAAAAAAGTTTTATAAAGTGGGAAAAATGAGCGAAACAGAGCATTTTAATCATATCATGCTGTATTGTTTCCGAAAAAGAAAAACAGCTGCAAAAGCCAGCCGAAAAACAAACTTTGTTTATAAAGAAAACATACCAAATGAAAGAACTTGACAGAAATGGTTTATAAGATTTTCTTCTCCGTAAAGGACGCTCTCAGATCAGGATGACAAAAATAAATGGTTTTCGAGGCTGTGGGACATTTAATTATTGTTAATCCCCATGCAGCAGTTAGGGAAATAGCTAAAATAATGAAAAAAGCAGTCTCAATCGTTCACGAGGTCATAAAAGAGCTCGCACACTCTCTCACCGGGTCTCACACTGCCTTGCAGACCCACCAGAAACTGTCAGAGCTTGAATGGGAAGTTTCACTTCACCCACCGTACTCCCCAGACCTCGCCCCGTCTTACTATCACTTATTTCGTAGTCTGACCAACCACTTGAAGAATTTGAATTTCCATAACGACGAAGAAGTGAAAAATCGAATTGAAAGCTTTTTGTTAGGAAAATCACGCGAGTTTTATGAGAGAGGAATGGAAAAGCTTCCAGAGAGGTGGAAAGAAGTTATTAAAAAAGGGGGAGCTTATATAATAGATTAAAATAATTGTTTTATTGTATACGAGCATACATTTGTAAATAAATTTCTTGCAAAAACCGAACGCACTTTCCGAACAACCCGATACAATAACCCACCTTTTTGATACGTCTTAGTCCACGTTTTACAATGTATTGCCCACCGCTTGATTACTGGCATCGTCCATCCATTGTACACGTGCAACATGTTCAATGACGACAAATTCTGTATGGAATGAAATCACCACTAATATTACAACGACTGTGACACATCTCCAAGATCTCATCTTTTCTTTACAAATCAAAATGGAATTATAAAAATGTCATCACAGTAATGAAAATTCTTCAGCTGAACTAATAATGATAATATCTTGCACCACAAGACGAAGGCGAAACAGCGAAAACCAATTCTTCTTACTTAACTTAACCATTCCCAAAAATATTTGTTGACAGCTCTTTGTGGGTTTCCTTTGAGTTGCTGGATGGAAACGAAGTTAATATGCGTTCTCCCAAGTGGAAGACAGAATGAGCTGCCTTTGGAAAACTTCTATTATCTTTTTCGTGCTAATACTTTAGTCATTGCCTTTTAAAAACTTCGTAAATGTCTTTTTAGTTAACTTTTTATATTGAAGTTTTCATTCTTTAGCTGCTTTGGCAATTTTCAAAAAAGAAAAGAAATGCGTCGTAAGTAGCAGGAGTGGAAAAAACTCAAACGTATGAAGCAAATAACAATGCTGGTTGCCACAGAAGTAACAGATGAAAGTACGACTTGCTATGAAATAACAACAGTGAAAACTGTGGAAGGGAAGGAAACGAACAGAAAAAACTTCTTCGAATCCTATTATTTCTACATAGTTGTAATCTTATTATCCACGAGTTGACAGCGAAATGACATTTAGAAAAATGCACACCCAAACGAGAGTACGAGAGAGAGAGAGAGAGACAAAGAGGGAGAGAGGGAGCTCGCGAAAGATGTAGCGCACAAACTGAAACTGTAAGAAAACAAAACGAAATGAAGTTTCAAAATTCAACCACGACGAAATGAAATGAAATGAAAACAACATTGAAATCAAATATAAAACTCCGCAACTGGATTGTTGCGGGTGCCAGAGGTTGTGAATCGTCAAACGACAAAGGAAGACAAGGGTGTTGTCACATGAAAAGCAGCAGTAGTGCGGTTAGGAATGCGTTCAATCATATCGTGTTTTGATGAAGTTTATTAAATGAAAAGTGTCGGAAATGGTGAACATTTAATATCAATCAAATGCAAAACCATAAAAGGAAACGCCAAGATATAATTAAAAATTTTACTTTCAGAGAGAGGGGAAGGGGGAGGGAGGAGTTTAGGGGAAACAACTTTCACATTTTGAAAACAAATTAAATTGGACCTTTTTATTGTTATGCCCAAAGTTGAGAAAGTGTTAGAAATGTTGACATATATTCAAAGAATTTCAGAGAATGTTTGAGGAACATATTTTCTAACAAAATGTTGTGTAAGAATATTATCTATTACAATTTATTATAATAGCATTGGTTTTTACATTTTTGGTCTAATTTTTATATCGTAAATTCATAGCAATTGGTCGTAAATTTGCACATGTAAATTCTCTACCAGTTATGGGTGATCACTAGGATGTTGATGAATTTCAATTAAAATAAAAGCCACATAAATTACCCAACCATGAAATAACATACGGTTATGTTAAAGAACAGATCCGTAACTTTTCCCCCAAGATTTTCAGCTGCAGACAAGCAAACAAACCCCTTCCTAATGCCATCTGTCACGCTACAGTCACACCTAAACAAACCACTTGATATTGGTCATATTGGATGCAGTTCTTGCACAATATGGAAATAATGTCCATCCCCCAACGAATAAGGTAATATGATTTTTAACGACGTAGCTAGGTTCTTCTGAAACTTTATCCGATCTTCACCTGTTCTTTTCAGAACTTGGAGGTATCAACTTTGGATACCAAATTGTGTTCTGATGTCTGTATATATTTACTAAGAAGGCAACTTGTCTCACTTCTTGCTAACTAAACAATTTTCTTACATCCTTCTCAACCCTGCGTTTTCGGTAGATTCTACCAAATTGACTGATGTCGATTTTCCCCAGCAGAACAACTTTGACCGTTCTACACAACAGAGCAATTTCGGTACAATTCCGGCTGATTATCAGCAACAGACGTGTGCTGATTTTCCCAACTTTGGTCACTTTAACTCAAGCTCCCAACTTCGGTTGATACCTTAAAAGAGCGATCTTGATCATATCGAAATATGATTGATTCGATGCCATTGACAATTTTCCTCAACTTTGATCGGTTCTTGGCAGTGAAACAATTGCGGTCGGTTCCTTCCTCTCTCCACCGAATGATTTCGATTGCTTGTTTTCAAATACCTTTTTTTAGATAGAACGATATCGGCCGATTATTTCCAGGAAAATAATTTCAGTTGAATCTTCTGAATCAACTCTTTCTTCCAAACAGAGCGATGTCTGTCGATTCTTTCTAGGAAAACAATTTTCAATTTCAATTTTTGATTTTGATACCTCCCAGTGGTTTCCACCAAGGAATTTGACTTCAGGTAATTCTTCCCAACATAATGATTTCTATCTTTCAAGTGAATTATTCGTGTTGATTTTTCGTTATGAAATGATTTCGGCCGATTATTCACAAATGAGCGGTTTCAGTTTATATCCAACCCCAGCGGTATCAATTTGGTGGAATATTCCAGACAGGACAGGTTTGGGAGATTTACAGAAAGGTTGCGATCATGTCCTTCCAGCTCAGATCCATTTCGAGTTTTTTCCTAGTAAAACAGAAGATATTCTGCCGATTCTAGTCAACATAACGATTTCCGGTTATTCTTATTTGAAGGTTTCGGTCTATTCTTCCACACAGAAAATGTCAATCAATTCTTTTCAGTAAAATTATTTTTGACAGTTTTGTTATTCTTCTCTTTCTTGCAAAACGATTTTAATTCATTCATCTCAACAAAATGATTTTTTACGATTTTTCGAAACGCTTCGTAAGTTTTTACTCAATATCTTCGTTCGATTATCGTTCGAAATCGCTATTTTTCTAACAGAAAAATTTCGAACTATTTCCATGAATTTTTTCACCAGAATGAATTCGGTCATATTAACCTACAGCTGTATTCGACAGGTTCAATCCTGTGTAGCGTTTTTGTAGATTCTTCAAAAGAGTTCGTTCGGACCATACCGATTTTGTTCTTTTTTAATTTTTTTTAACTGGCGGATTTCCGCCGATAATTCCATAGTGTTGTAGTCGGCTCTTCCCCGTAACGTTTTTTTACCATCTTCGTCTGTTTCTTCCACACTGAGTCGATTTTTAGACGATTTTTAAGAAAAAAAAAATTGTCTCCACTAAACGATTTTGGTCGATTCTTATCAGTAAAGTAATTACTGTCGGCTGAACAACAGCATTAATCTGAACAACAGCATTAATCGATTGACAAAACTACTTCAGTTCATTCTTTCAAACACAACGATTTCGACTTGTTTTTCCCTAAAATGGCTTTTGCTAATTCATCCTGCCCGGTCGGTTTTGGTCGACCCTTCAAAATAGAAAGGTTTTGATCTATTCCTTCCAAAAGAGCGATTTGCATCGTTTTTTCATATCTTCAATTCGTAACAATATAACGATTTTTGCCTTTTTCTTTTTAACAAAACTACCTCAAGTAAATCTTTTTAGGAGAAATATATTGGTCGGCATACTTCTAAATCTGTTGAATATTACTAAACGAATTAATTTTTTCTTATTAACAGAAGGATTTTGATCGACTCTTCCGGTCGATTCTTCGCCTTTTTCCTAAAAGTACAATAATTGTATTCATTTCTAAGATTTTTTTTCGATTTTGCTCACAGAACGATTTCGATCTACAGGAATATTTCTGTCGATTCTTCCCAACAGTCGATCGAACATAGCAATTTCTATCGGTTTATCGCTACAGAATTAAGTTTGCAGGAAGCTATTTCATATTACAAAGCACAAAGATTTTACATCATAATTATAAAAATTGTTTTGTTATATATCAGCCTCTGAATTACTTTGCTGCCCTATTTTTCACATTATTAATTGAATGAAACAAAAAATTTTTCATTTTATCTTCAAAGCATTTGAAGTTTCTCAACATTTTTATTGATCATTTTTAGTAGAGGTCATTTCAGACTTATTCTTTTCGAAGCATTCGTAGATTTTGAAACCAGTATCACAACGATCGTCACCCTTGATGTCCTTGCATTTGTCCAAGATTGCCTTAGTCTTCTCTTCGCCAATGATAGAGCCCAATTTCTCTAGGACAACATCTTCTTGTACCACACCGTCCTTCAATGTACCAACCCGTTCAAAGAAGCAAGTGCCGAAACATTTGAGGTTCTGTGAAGGATCAGAGAAATCGCGGTTGCGGAGTTTCTCGGCTTCCTCTTCAGAGACATTTTCCTGTTTGACGCATTCCTCGAAGTGAACCTTAGCCTTGGCCTTTTGTTCTTCGTTTAATTCATGGGGCTAACGTGAAGGATTAAAGAGAAATTTGGTGAATTTATGTTCAAATAAGTTTTAGAATCAATCTCTACACTTACGAAAGCCAAAGCGACTGCCACCAAGCCTAGTACTGCCAAAGTAATGAAAGTTTTCATACTGGGAATGAGGGAGGGACACTTTGTGAAATGTTTGCCTTGAAAGTTAAAGAAGTTATGTTTATCTCAGCTCTTACGTTTAGGCTTTTTATACCTAAAATGCGAATATTCGGGTGAAATTTGTAGCCTACCTTTACAGAATATCACGAACCATTTTGTGAATCCGCTGTTGTTTATTCATTTGCGGTTATTTTTTGCTCTCTAAACATTAATTTGGGCCAAATAGAGATTTTATGATCGCAAGTCTGTACGAGTATGTCTGATGTCTAGCTGTCTGTCTATTTTGGCCAGGTAATTGTTTTACACCAACAACACCACTGCTCTTAACACTTTCATGTCAATAACAATCAGTACGGACAATTAAAAATCATTATTGCTGAGATATTTGTAAGATAAATGACTTAAAGTACTGCGAGTATTCACCCCTAGAAGAAAACAAAAAACAAGTATCGTTATATTGTTATGGCTTGGCATACTAATATCGAAATATTGAGTAGAGAAGACATTATTTGCTTTTTTATGGAACATTTTAGAACCAAATTAAATGATGTGAGGCACTATTTTTGGAAGCTGTAAATAATACTAATAACGTTAAAATTAAGTTGAGATTCAAGATTAGGATTGAGTATGAGATAAGTTAAATTACTATTATAAAAGTTTCATTACTTTTTTTTCTTACAAAAACGACTTTAAGGCTGTATAAATATATGTTTAATGTTCATGAAACTTCTAAAAATATTTTGGAAAATCGTAGCAGGGAATTATAAGTGGTCTATATCGACCCATACCTCTTATACGAACGTTGAAATTCAAAAATTCTTATACCGTAGTAACTTAAGTTGTTGCCCACTGTAAGGGTTTATAATGCTTAGAGAAATTAGAAAAAAAAATTGATGATTAATCACGCCCCGCCTGGAGCCTCCCGGATGATATGTTCTTAGCTTCATACCTTTCAAGCTGTAGTACTGAAGTCAATCGAATTTTGTGCTCTTCATGCGTTCAGTAAACTAAGAATTGACAATAAAAATGGTCTTCAGGGTAGCATATAATTTCTAAATCGAAAATTTTATCAAGTTATATATATGCTTATTTTACTCCGGTTTAATTCAGAGCATTTTTTGACAATAATATATTAATTAACCACGCTCTTTTCAGCGCCCTCATGAAGATGAATTGAAATTGATATACCTATAAATACAATTTTATATTGATGTGACACCCAAAATTTATGATAAAATGTATAGTACATGGGTAGGGAATAAATGGAAGATTTTAATTACGATTCAAGCCATCAATAGTTTATAGCTGCACCATGGTATTATGAGAAACCGACGAAATAGTATTATTCTATTCAAATTGGTAGTAACAAAATAAAGCCTGATGTCGATAATCTGTACAAAACCTAAAACCAAATGCTATAATGAATACTGATATCGGTCGTTTCACGATGGGTATTTCACGCGATTATCATGCATTTAACCATGAGCTCGAACTCCAATAAAACTTTCTATTCTTCATTTATATTACCCAGCTTCGGGTTTCGATTTATCAATAATTGTTCCTATAATGGCCGATGTTTCAGAATGATTTGGTTCCTACTATTTATTCGTCCAAAGACTTGCACCGAAAATCCATATCGAAATTATGTATTTTTTCGTAAAATGTTTACAACGTCATAACGTATGTAACAAGCGTAGGGAGCATGATAAGAACTACAGGGTAACACAAAATTAATCATCCTATTGGAAGGTACACTTATTTCTAGAAATAGCTTTGGCTGCTCAAGAATATGCAAGAATTGTATGGATTGTGGCGCAAAAATAATTATTCGATTTATTAACCTAAGAAAAAGATGTTTAATGCTGTAAAATAGGTTAATAGGATGGCCACTTCTGCATCAACCTGTATCTAAAAATGTCATGTTAACCTTATAAGGCATTAGGAACCAACTTAGAATAATAGCTTCAAGAAAAAGTGAAATCGCCCACCTTTTCGATAAGTAAAACTTCCTTGGCTTTGAGGCCTGATAGTTTTTTTGATAACCTGCACTTCTGGTCCAGAAAATAAGAACGACTCAACGATGCATGTTAGTGCTACCTGCACCGATTTGTTTGGTGTTGTCTGCAGATCGGAAGCATTTTCCAGTCTTAATTCATTACAAATGGTGCAAGTCAAAGCCGGCAGCATTAGTGGGACAATGCTGATAGGGATACTTGCGATTAGGGTGGTCAAAAGAAAAATCGAGGAGTCGACAATTTAATAACACTTTAATAAAAATATTGGTTCTATTATATCGTGTCTGTGTATTGATATCCAAGATTGATCGACATACTTTCCTACTTACTTAGATATCGGTTACATTTGTGAAATTATCAAGAAATTTTTTAAACAGAACTCACAGTTGGTCCTTTTTGTGCAGCAGTAGAAATTCAAGAAATAATTTCCTATTGTATTCAAAATAATTTTCTAAGATACAACCATAGCATTCAAATCCTAATCGCTGGCATTTATTTCCATGATCAAACTGGGATCTATGACAATTTTAAACCTTTTCAAAACTTACATTGTCTGTTAAAGGTTTGTAATGGCCTTCAGCAGAAAAAATCAGAAAAATAACAGGTCAGGAATATCCAGAACTATTTTGACATATTCAAAAGCGATAGCTCCATATTCCGTACAATATTTGACATCCATTGAATATTTCTACAGAGGCGAATTTCAGGATAATTCATATAGAAATGCAAATCAAATTTCTTACTGCGTTATGGTGCGAAATTACACCGTAATATGACGTCAAACAATGGGAAATGGTATGTAATTCTATGATTTTCTCTCCTCGCTTAATGTCCTTTTACAAATAATACTAGTTTTTCATATGAATTTTTTTACAGTTTTATTTAAATGTTTTAAACATAGATCTTGTATTACAAGATTTCTGCAAAAGACTACGTCTCCATTAGGTGAAAAGAAAATCCCCAAAGAAATTTGTCCTCATGATATATTTTTTTCGAAAGTTTTCCTCACATAAAAGAGCGGTTGTTTTTACGGAAGGGCATTTCATTTAAAATTTTTTTCAAGGCCAATAATTGAATTCTTTTTTCATGCAAAAATGCGCTAAAAAATCATTTTCTTATGGGAAATTAGTCCCGTAAATTAAATTCAAAATAGACTTTTAGAGATACCAATCCAAAAGTTAAACAAGGGTGAAAGATAGTTATAGACGATCTTCCTATGTAGAAGTTTGCTAAATTACAACTTTGTTATGGAAAGTTAAAGTTGTGGACTAAGTTCAGAATGGACTCTTGCAAAAATTTCTTAAAAGGTAAAGAATGTTGTTATTCTGAAACAGGGATACCAACAAAACATCAGTTTTTTTTTACCGTTTCGATTTTGTAATTTTATTTCAGAATACATGTGAAGCTTGATTTTGATTTATATTCGAAACAAAACTTTCATTTCATGCTTGGGTCTGTTTTGATTTTGAAATTTAATAAAACAGATATTTTGATTGGAGGGTTCGAAATGAAATTGATATTTTGTGTAGTATCATTTCTTAATCTAAATCTGAACTGAGAACTGGTGTAATTTTCGTTTCCTGCCGAAAGAGGTCTGAAGCTTTACTCTTCAAATACCATTGTAGATATCTTTCATGCCCGGCTCTCAGAAATCTTAACAACTATTCAAATTCGTGTTTATTTTTTTAATTAGAAATTTCAAAATGAAATGCAAACATTTCAGTATCATGATAAGTCCTAATTTTGTTTCGGTTGGTTGTATAAGAACATGTTATTGGAAGCAGAATCCAAATTTTGTATAGTTTTGATTCAGATACAAGGCACTGAAACATATCACAACTATTATCCTATTTTGGTTTCCTATTTTATTGTCCAATATTGTTGCAAATCAATTTTTCATTTTACACCAATAATTTTTCCTATTCGTATTTGAATATTCCTCTTGAAATCAGTTTTCTTCACAAAAAAAAAAGAAAAAAAAAAACTATATTCAAACATAGTTGCCTTAACAACGTTGTTAAATTGACATCAGAAACTTTCCTCTCAGATATTTACGATCGCTAAACAGCCAATGGCAATATTTTTGTGGGCGAGATGTACATTAAAAAGTAATTTTCGCTTAAATGATTTTGTTAACATCTATTGCGAACCTAATTGTAGAATATCTGTTTGTTTTATTACTCAAACTACGAAAACTGGATTCTAACTGACATGATTTGTGTGTGTTTTTTTTTTGCTTGTTTGTTTTTATTTTTATAAGCTTCAGTAGTTGTCACATTATTCGGAGTATAAAAACCCTTGAGTTTCTGGCAATGAAACACACATCTTTCTCAACCTCTCAAGCAAACGTTCGTAGCAGGAAAAAAAAGAACAACTCAACATGAAAGCTTTCATCACTTTGGCTGTATTCTGCTTGGTAGCCTCCGCCTTGGCTACGGTAAGTTTAAGCGAATAGTAACATTGTCATTTTGTAGCTGTTATTAGTAACTATCCCTGTTTTATTTTTTTCTAGCATGTGGAATTGAGTGACGAGCAAAAGGCCAAAGCAAAGGGCTTCTTTGACGAATGTGCCAAACAGGAGAATCTAACCGAGGAGGAAATTGCCAAAGTGCGCAGCAAGGATTATACCAATCCCTCAAAAAATGTAAAATGTTTCGGCACCTGCTTCTTTGAAAAGACTGGCACCTTGAAGGACGGCAAGGTTCAAGCAGATGTAGTTTTGCAGAAATTTGGTGGTTTGATTGGTGAAGAGAAGACCAAGGCTGTTTTGGAGAAGTGCAAGGACGTCAAGGGTAAAGATCGTTGCGATACCGGCTTCCAAATTTTCGATTGCTTCCACAAGGCCAAGGCTGAATTGAATGTTGCTTAAGACAGATAAAAAGGAGTAAAAAGGGACCAAGATTAAATGTAAAAAAAAATTAAAAAATTGATTTAAAAATGTTGAATAAAAACAGAATTGAAGTAAAAAAATTAACCTATGACAAATGAAATTGATTTTTTAAACAAAGAATTTGGTGCGAAATACTGAAAGGTGAGCTTCCAAGAAATGCTCTGTATTCCAAATTCAAAATCAAGTTGTTAGCATAGGCGACATAAAGCACATTATTTAAAATTTTAAGAAACTTAAGTAAAATTTGTTCTACTATATTTCATTTGAAATGTTGACTGTGGCGCTTGGCGACTCTACTATGAGCAGAACACAAGTTAAATTGTGGTATAACCGGTTTAAGGAAGGTCGAGAAGATGTCAATGACGATGCTCGTCCTGGTCGCACGAGCACGTCAACAACCGATGAAAACATTGAAGCAGTGAAGAAAATGATTTTCGATAATCGTCGAATCACTATTAGAGAAGTTGCTGATGATGTTGGTATACCGCTCGGCTCATGCCAAGTAATTTTTACGGATGTTTAAGGCATGAAACGTGCGGCAGCGAAGATTCTTCCAAAATTGCTAAATTTTGAGCAGAAACAACGTCGCATGGACATCTCTCAGGAGCTGTTGAACGTCGTCAACAACGATCCAGATTTCCTTAAAAAGGTCATAACTGGTGACGAATCATGGGTGTATATCTATGACATTGAAACCAAAACCCAATCATCCCAAAGGAAGCGTCCAGAAGAGCCAAGACCGGAAAAAGCACGTCAAGTTCGGTCAAACGTAAAGCTTTTGCTCACTGTTTACTTCGATTGCAATGGCGTGATGCATCAAGAATTCTTGCCGCAAGGTCGTACGGTCAATAAGGAATACTACCTTGAAGTTATGCGCCGTTTGCGCGAAGCAATTCGTCAGAAACGCGCAGAATTGTGGAAAAACCAATCATTTTGCACCATGATAACGTACCAGCTCACACATCGATGCCTGTGCGTGAGTTTTTGGCCAAGAATAAAACCGCAATCATGCCTCAACCACCGTATTCCCCGGTCTTGGCCCCGCTGACTTTTTCCTCTTCCCAAAACTGAAGACACCGATGAAAGGAAACCGTTTTGCTACGATTGAGGATTTAAAAGAAAAATCGAAACAGGAGCTGTTGGTGATACCAAAAAGCGCGTTTCAGAAGTGTTTCGAGGATTGGAAAAAACGCTAGCATAAGTGTATTATATGTGAGGTGGATTACTTTGAATGCGACAAGATAGTTATTGATGAATAAATAAATACTTTTTGAAAAAATTTGAAATAACCGTTATTTTTTGATCATACCTCATATATACTCTTCCACTCTAATATAATCAGGCTATTTTTTCGACCAATTGTTCCCAACAAATTAGTTTTGGTCGATTTTTGCCGATGCAATAATTGTACTTTTGTCATTCCAACGGAATGACTAAGTGGTCTTTTACATCCATCTATTCACATCGATCGATCTAGGTTAATACGATTTCGACTTTCATTCATTCGCTTGAAAAGCAAAATTTCCAAAACAATTTCTCGGAATAGAACGAAATAGGTTGATTTTTATCAACGAAATATTTTAAGTGGATTCTTCACAAAGGAAAAATTTACATCGTGCCTTCATAACGAAACGACCAGTACTAATTCCTTCCAACTAAACGATTTCGATCGCCTGTCAGTCAATTCTTTTTGTCAGAACAATTTCGGACAAGTTTTGCCACGTCAACTATTTTGATTATTTCTTTCGTATGGAATAATTTTTCTTTATACATCCCATTAGTCGGTTTATTTCAACAACGCTTCTCAGCCGAAAAATTCCGGTTGAATCTTCCCCACATAGTAAGTTTATTTGATTTTTATCAAGTGAAAAATTTTTGTTATTACACACATTTTTTCAAAAAAAAAAAAAAAAAAAAAAACGGTTTGTTCGACACTTTGATTTTTATCAAATGAAGGATTTGCAAAAGCTATTTTTGTCGATTTTATCCAGTAGGATAATTTCAACCAATTCTACCTAACGAATTGGTTGAAATTGGTTGATTCATGTCAAGAGACAAATGTCGGTTAATTTTGGTGAACATGCATTCCCGTCCATTTTTCCCTTTTCGGCCAAATCTTTCGAAGACTGATATGTGCCGATTGCACAGAGAAACTTAATTTTGGTAGATACGTCCGAATAGAATAAGTTTGTTTGATTTTTATGAAAAGAAAAATTTCAGTTAGTTCTTCCCAAGATCGATTTTTATTGATTTTACCCAAAGGTAAAGTTTGATAGTTTGTTTTTGACAAAATATAGATTTCTTACCAACAGGACAATTTCGGTCGATACTACTCAGCAGAAAAGGTTTAATTGATTTTTTTTCAAGAGAAATATTTAGATGACATTTTCTTTACTTCAATTTTCATATATTTTCCCAATATTTTAGAGTGGTTGGTGAAGTGGAGTTTGGTTAATTTATTTTAAGAGAACGATTTTGTTCAATTCTTCTCAGGATCAACTTGTACCAGTTGCTCTCTATCACCGTCTCGGTTATTAAAGAACGACTTATAATCAAATCTAATCTAAAAACAAAACAGCAAATTCCGTGTAACTGAGATATGGGAGAGCTTCTTGTATTCACTGAGCTTATATGCGTTTTGTCTTTAGACTCCCTCAAAGGGACCTATAGTTTATCGATCATTCCAATCATAATATTTAGAAAAAGCATTTACCAGATTTATCGATTACTTGACTATTCAAAGTGTTCGTCAGACACATAGAGGTGACCGCCGTTGACCCGCCCGCTGCACGCGGGATTGAACTCCCGATCATGCGAACGATAGTCGTTTTAACTAACCATAGCTCCACCAATGCGCTTCATCAATGAAAATTCAAATCAAATTCAAACTAGTCACAATGAATCTGTGTCCAACATAATAGATATACCCAAAGAAACCTGTAGCCCTTTATTTCCCAATAAGCACTTTGCGGTAGTTTTCACATTTGATTAATTTCAAACTCTTTAAAGTGCGTGCAGTTTTGTATTTTCCAGTCGAGTTTTAGGTTTATAATCTTTCAGTGCGATAGAAATTTATAAAAAGTTTATTATTCACTATTCATATGGAATAGAAATAAATTATAACATTTACTGTCAACATTTGTTGTAAGCGGCAAATTTAAATAGAAATTTATAAAATTTGCATTCAATTTATTTGTGGACATTGAATACATCGCCATTCGTCTTTTTGAAATATGCACAAACCCCTATAATTTAACTTTGCTTCCCACTTTAATTCATGCATAGCTTGTTTCACATTCTCTAAGCTAAATTACATGACAATCCTTTAAAACTTCTTGTACAATATCTTTTGCTCACAAATCGGACCTTACGCTCAGGCACGAAATGCTTACACATAGAATTAGTTCCGCACGTCTGCTTATCTCTCATGTTTTCAGTGCCAGGGGGGTTGCTGTCCCATTTCTTTAAATTTGTTGTCCATTTCGATTGTTATTGCTTTTGGGGTATTTGCAAAATGAATTTGAAATCGAATAGAACATTTCTTTTCGTCTTGAATTGCCGGAGAATTTGTAGGTTAGCAAGACCTTAATAAAAAGGATAGCCTTTGGTTGGATGGCATAACAACATTTGACTTTATTAAAAATTTATAGGTCTACTAAACTGTGACATTTTGTAACTGGGCGAGCACAAATATGTAATAGTTTTCCATTCCTCTAACAGTCGTCGTTGGTGTTTTGCCTTAAATAGAGTCAAAAGATAAGAAATTGATGAGGGTTTAAATAAATGGAGTTTTAGTTAAGTTTACAATGACATCCTTATTGCTGGGACGGAGAGACAAAAGATTTTCGTTTTTATCTTTAAGCCCAAATCAATATTGATACTTTGAGAGGTGTAGAAATTGGGACCAACTATTTCACCTCGATGACATTTGAATCATGGAGGGAAAAGTAAATAACTACATTTCACTTACAATCTTAAATTGCCACAGTTAAAGATCAAGAAAATCATTAAATATATCGTCAGCATGCAGCATAAACACCAATGAATTTGGGAACTGACGCTAGTTTTGAGTTTTTCAGTTTGACTGAAGTTGTGACTAGTTTATTCTTAGCGTATTTCGGGCACGTAAACACGAAAATAATATTATGGGCACAATTTTTGAGAATAATTGTGAATGGTACTTAAAGTTGATTGTATGATAAGCCATATTTCAAACCATAGCATATCGGCAAACCACCAATGGCCACAGTACCTCGCAGAAGAGAAAATAATCACATAAGCAACAAACATTCGCTCTCAAATCCAACTTCGAAAATTAGTCCTTGGAAGCTCTGTCTCTCTATTTGCAAATCAAATCCTCGATGCAACGCAGAATTTGACGTGTTCTTTTCCTACGAATAAAATCTTAAAACATGACGTATTACAGCAAATTAGTGTTAGAAAATATTTAACAAATATATCAATATGTTGCTAAGCAACCGATCATTCTTCCGGATACTATTAAACAGCCAATAAATAACACAAAAAGTTTCAATTTGCAATTATGTTGAATGATTTAAGAAAAAGGAGCAAAAATATGATAAAAAAATAATTCCGGCTTCCTACGCCTCAATTAGAGCTGAGGTAATACAGTAATATATTAGCAATCCGAAGTTGCAACTTTCAATTTCTATCCTATGCACTGATCAAGTTATTGCTTGTTCTCTAGCTGCAAACATTTGTCAAGGATATTTCCACCCAAAATTCACATCATCTGACTGCACAAAGTTTGGAGCAAAAGGGATAGTTTATTGTCGACAAAAACTCCTCAAAGTAATCAAAACTGCTGTCATTCTTCTGTAGAAGAAAGTTGGCTTCTCAAACTCAGCACAATATAGCAGTCTTAAGTCTGAAACAAAACAAGAGTCCAACGATTGCTGCGCCTTGTTTCTAGCAAAAATCGGCCAAGAAGGTGTTAGCATCAGTTTTTTAAAATGCAAGTGGAATTTTGTCCATAGGTTACCTCCAAATAGTTTAATAGTTAATTTTAGATTATTACTGCACGGTTTTGAACTTGCTGTAGATGAAAATTTGTGAATAATGAAAAATCATTTTTCATTTAGTTCCACGCGCCCCATTCTCCTGATACAGGGAACCGATTTCCATCGAACGTAAAGCTAATGAAAATACTCATATATCTCGAAGATCTTCTGGATACTCACTTCAATAGTAGAATCCATAAATTAGAGGAATAAACAATAAAATTGCGTTTTCCTTAATAAACAAATCGATTGCACAGGTGAAAATTCAATATACATATACAGTGATCAAATCGAATGCAAAATGTACACAATTGTATACAAATGTTATATTTATTCATACTTTGTACGTTATTATGCAAATTCCATTTGATTTAACACATAATGCTAAACAATATTTAGTTTCCTTAGTAAAATTTAATTTTAATTTTGCTACATAATTTTATATATTTATTCATACTTTGTACGTTTACTATGCAAATTCCATTTAATTTAACAAATGATACTAAAGAATATTTAGTTTTCTTAATAAAATATAATTTTTTTGAGAAATTTTTATTGAAATGTTCATATTTCTTCAAATTTTGCCTTCATCGCACTAACTTCTTCTTTTTATCCTTCTTAGGCAAAAGGCAGTCTTATCCTTTTGAAGAGATCATAGAATTTATGAACCGATATCGCAATGATCTTGACAGTCTAACAAAGTGTGGGTACAAACAGAAGTCACCATATTTATCTTTATTTGGGAGATCGATATAATCCTTGCAAGGTACTCTCACAATTTTCTGTTAGGTCAGTTCCTCCAGTATAGCATTTTTATCAAAGTAGCTCTTAACTTGAGCTTTTTGTTATTAAGTAATTACAAATACTGGACGGCAACGAAAGAGAGGTGTTGATAATAACTAAATACCAGCCAAACGTCTGAAAGTATTAAACCTTTGACGAAAGCTAACAAACAGAATCCAGCCAATGTAACGAAAACTTTATTTTTTCTGCTACTAGTATTTGTTTATGAAATTAAAAAAGTTAAAGATATCAATTCTCTCTTCTCAGATACTCTCCACATAATCAAGCAAACGAAATGTCTCCAATGTTTTGTGCAACAACTTATGTTACGCCTCAGACTGCGCTATGCGTTAATTCTAACAGATATTGGGATTGGTTTTTTTAGAGATAATAAATAACAAATAATTTGGATAGAAACCAAAATGACATCAAGCTTCATTATCCATTATCCATGATTGTTTCATCTTTAGCAGCAAGAACAGAGCTAGCAAAGTTATGATCTTTTCCAGAAATTTAAAACTTTTTGTAGATTGAAAAATGAGCAACAACTGGCCCTTATCGAAAAAGCCAAATAAAATAAATACCACGGAATTGAAAATCTAGTTTTCATAATTTGCATATAGGGGAATTTAAAGCTGAAATAGTTTAGATTATTACATTATGATTAGCAATATTTAAAAATACTTAAAATGAAAATTTTTTGAATAATTTGAAAATTTTTGGATTACTTATTAAAATGTTCTGAAACGTATTAATATTTTCATTTTTAAATACAAGTCCGTCAAGCATGTTTCGCCACGAAACGCATCTCCTTATTTAATGGCTTTGAAATATTTTGGAATATCTACGCTTAAGCATTAATAAATTGTCATTAAAGAATCCAATGATAGCTGGCGCTTATCATACTTTTGGATTTGTTTTTGATTTTAATTGACATCATCTTCAGTCATCGAATAAAGTAACAGAGAAAGAAGTTTACTTTCGTTGATTTAAATTCCTTCAGGTGGATGTTTCAATTGATTTTGTTCTAAGTTATAAAACTTAACATGTTCTTTATAAGACAAAAAAATGTATCCTCTAGAATAACACCGCAGAATGACTACAGATGTAAAATTAATGATTGAATAGCACACTGAGGAAATTAAAATGTACAGTATGAGTGAGAGATTAGAGCGATACGTCTCTCTCTCTCTCTCTCTCTCTCTCTCTGTCGACTTATGTTTTGATAGTTTGATGTAATTTTGGTTCATGTCCTTGCTATGCACGAATAATTAGCTATAAGAAACCATTGTCAATATATTGTAAAAAACTCACAGTATGCTTTCAGACATGGCATAAATCATTGCATTAAACGTACGAGATATTTAGGTTGCTCCAACCAAAGGAAAATGTCTTAGGTGAGTGAGTTGAAATCTTTATATTACTCCCGTGCACGATTGGACCACTATATTATCCTGTATCGATCATTCGTATACAGAACATAAGGACTTAACTAATATTATTCTTTAGGCAGCTTGATTAATTTCGTCGACTCCTTAAACTACACACATATAGTATAGTATAAGAATGAAATGGAGTTTTAATTTATTGGCATAATTGGTATAATTTTTACCGGCAGAATCGTCTTAGCTCAAATTTAGGCTTGTTATTTTGCAGCTGTTATAAATGTTTCTTGGTAAGGGAAGCGAGAATTGGAATCTTTCTTTCAATTGTCTCCTTTTTTTTCAAAATGAAATGAAAGATGAAATGTTCGTCAACAGGTTAAGCGATAGTTTCTTGTCTATTCAAATCTGTTTTTTTTGTGGCCAAGTCCACTTTAGTAATATTTATTAGCTATTATAATTCATTGGCAACACACACAAGCGTAAATATAAAGCATGTTGTCAGGCGTAATAAAAGTCATTGCATCTAACATTAGAGATGCTAGTTTATTTGAAATTACGAATCTAGGTACAGATGACGTAGTTATTTTATTTTGCTCTATATGCACAGTAAATTTTTTTTATGAGGGTGGTCCCAAATCTAGTTGACTTGACGTATAAATGGTGCCAGTAGTTTGAAAAGAATTATTTTTTGAAAAGTGACAACCTTATAAACATATGTTTTTAGCTTCAATGCGCAACGTTGCTTAGGATTTTCATTTGAGTCATCAAAAATAAAGGATCTCAGTGAATTTGTGAACATGGAAAAAAAATTGTCACCGTTAGGTATTCAATATTTCCATTTGAAAGGTCTCAGTCCAACCAATATTAAAGCCGAGGTAGATTCTATTCTGAGGGAGTCTGCTCCTTCGTTTACGGCTGTAAAATATTGAGTAGCAGAGTTTAAACGAGGCCGTACGAGCTGCCAAGACGAATACCGTAGTGATCGACCAATTAAAGTGTACACGCCAGACGCGGTTAACAAAATTCACAAAATGGTGTTGGATGATCGTAAGCTGAAGTTGCACGAGCTAGTTAAAATGACAGGCATTTCAATAAGTGATACACATTGTATATTGACCGAAGATTTGAAGATGAGAAAGCTGTGCGGAAGAAGGGTCCTGCGCTTGCTTTCAATAGAGCAAAAAACAGCGTCATGAAGGTGTTTCACTTCACACCTAAGACAAAAAAACAGCCAAAGCAATGGATTGGAGAATCGAATCCATAGAAAGCGAAGACGGTTCCATCTGCAGGCAAGGTTAGGGCGTCCGTTTTTTGGGATGCGCATGAGATTATTTCTATTGATTATCTTCAGAAGGGGAAAACCAACACCGGCGAATATTATGCTAATTTATTGTAGTGTTAGGTGATAAAATCATGAAAAAGCGGCCGTATTTGGCCGAATTTGTTTCATCAAGACAATGCTCCAGTTCTCATGTCCGCTATTGCCAAATTAATACCAAAATTAACAAATTAAAGTTTAAATCGCTTCATCAAGCACATTTTTTGCAAGATTTAGATATCTCGGACTATTTTCTATTTCCAAACTTAAAATATGGCTCGGTGGCCAAAGATTTGCCAACAATGAAGGGGTGGCTATTTTAATAAGTTTGACAGTTATAAGCAGGAATAGAATCTATTGAATATCAGTGGAAAAAGTATATCGATCTAAAGAGATATTTGGTGAAAAATATAGAACAATTTTCCTAACTATTTGGTGCCTTCTTTGTTAGGTCGGCCAGTTTTGGGACTGTCCACGTATTTAATTGGAGCAATAAAAAATTTGCTCAAAAACATTTTTAAACAAAAATATTTTGACTTTACATACTTAAGAACATTTTTGCAGTATTGATATATTTGGAATATTTGATCATCATCCCTCCAATATCTCCAACACCGTTACTCTACATCTCTTTATTTTTTATTTTTTTATTTTTTCTTGTTTCCCAAAATTCCTCTTTGCATTTTTTGCCCATTTAACGCTTCCTTGATGAATGCAGTTTTCGCCTTAATGGTTTTCCTGTTCCCCCCATCAATAAAAGCAATGATTTTTATACTTATTTCCTTGTTCCCTGTACTCTTGAGCTTAAGCGCCATAAAGTATGCTATAAAAGCTTCACTCTGCTGCCGTGTATTTTACAATCAATTTACAATGTCGATGGCTACTACCGGTCATTTGGTCAGTTTAACGACACTGTCGTCGACAGTGGCAGCGACAACAACAATTGGCGTTGCTGTATCAATTGTTGCTGCTGTCGTTGTCACTGTTAGTGCAAGAAAACATTGTAAATTACAGCGGAGACGCGACAAGATTAAGATCGAAAATCTCATAAAATATGCACATACAACAAATATCGAGTAAGGCGATGACGATGACGATGACGGCGACAACGACAACAACATCAATATTGTTGTCATCGTTAACAACACTAGATAGTGCATGTTACTCGGCAATTTTCCTGTTTTTAATGTGGCTTTTATTGAGTTGTAAAAGTGCTACACTTTCAAAATGCATCATGAAGTTGTCATTATAATTCCAATTTTAATGGGCCCCATCAGGAGACAAATCAATATGGTTGCGAGAAATTTTAACAATTGTTGTTGGTAATGCTTTTGTGAATGACTGATTGAATGATGGACGATAAAGTAAGGTGAGGATATGGCCATATTCTATTGCGATGTTCGAAATCAGTTATTAAGTTGTAAAATTTGTAATGTAAAAATTATTGTTAATACTATGTCAGCAAGAACAACTTTAGTGCAGGCGTTAAATTTGTTTATAGCTGATGGGATAGACAAGAATCAGACACTGAGTCTCCAGTACATGTTGGAAGGTGTGAACTTAGTACATTCTCGAGTAGATGAGGTAATACCTGCTATTTGTATTTATGAACTAAAGTTTTGTGGTGTTAAAATTAATCTTTGTGGAAAAATGAGTTTCCCTTATGAAAATTCACGATATTAAACACTGATTTAGCAGTATTGAATTATTTAACTTATGTTGAGATAAACATGCCCATGTTTAACATGTCTGTTATATATTTCAGTACGTAATATTGAATTTACGTTTCTTTGTGCAAATTTCTTAGAATTCACTAAACAAAATCCATAGAACGGTAAATATTAGCTAAACCATTATAGTTTTAAGAAGACACACATTTTTTGTAAAATAATGTCCATTAGGATAACGCATTGTAGTCCACAATTCTAACTTTTTTTATTTTTTATGTATTCAAATTCAGGCTTAGACATTTTTAAAGATCTCGAAATATGTGTTTCTCTCAGCAATGATTTGATTGCATATCTACTTATTCAGGTATGGAGACAGGCAATATTCGCTGGTACTTTAATTTGAAAATTATTGCTAGCTGCGATGCGATTGTATGTATTTGGCTGACGAACCTCTCGAAAGTGGCTTATATTTCGAATTTACGCTAGATGGTGCACAAACATTTTTTTGGGACTCAAATGGTCAAATGTTTGCTATGTAGGCTCACGTATTTTTTTATGTTTGATAGGGTTTGATATTGCTGTAATCCCATTTTAGTTATTATTTTTAAGCTATGAAATCCAATGCAATTTGCGGATAGCTTTTAAGTTGATGGAATTTGATGGATCTTTGGGTAAAATCGATGCTACTCACTATTTTAAAGTTTAAGAAACAAAACCTATTCCAGCTATGCTAAATGTATAGCATTCTTTGAGGCGCAGTTACATTATTGGATTATTTGTATCAGACTTAAAAATAAGTAACGTACAATAGTATATGATCCTAGGATTTGCAATCAGTTAGTCTTCATAAGTTCGACCATAAAAAATGTACCCAACAAAGAAATTAGTTTGCGTTTTTCCATTTCCGCTCCAATTCCGTATTTGTCAGGTTAAATAGAGAATTAAATTCTCTCTTCTCAGATACTCTCTGAACATTCACGCATTCAAAACTTCTTCAATATTCGATGAACTTATTTTATTCTTAATTATGTTGCCACTAGACATTAGTATTGGTTTGTTGTAGCTACAAAATGTGAGATGCAGTCAACTGGAGTCAAAACCATACCGAATTTTAACAAACATGTGAAAATTGCTTGGTTCCAGAGAGAATTTGAAGTCGCAAGTCCAATTTTCATTGAGATTCATAGGATAAATTCTCAGTTGAAACAAGTATCATCAATTCCTTAAGATTGATGCAGTTCGCTTTGATTCAAGTCCATGGTATTTATCATATGTTACCTGTGAGATAGTTTTTTACCATAAATGCGTAGCAAGTTTTCAGGAGCTCTTAGTAACCATAGCA
This sequence comes from Philornis downsi, assembly GCA_019455685.1. Lineage (NCBI taxonomy): Eukaryota > Metazoa > Arthropoda > Insecta > Diptera > Muscidae > Philornis > Philornis downsi. The sequence goes on from JAHXMU010000069.1 coordinate 466,652, forward strand.
GACGTTTGATTTTTCTCGAATCTGGAGTAAATTTTGGTCGATGTTGTTTCCATTTAGGAGCTAATGAGTGAATTCAAATTGAATTCGTTTATATAGCATAACCACACATTGGCGAACGGAACCAACATGCCAAACTGCAACATTTTTTCGCGATGGTCATGTTTGGCACAATTGTTATTTACCTCAATTGAAAACTCTTTGGTTTGTTACTTGTACCTGAAGTGTGGTAAATAACTTAGGGTCAACAAAACGGCGCCAAATCGTATCAATAATGAAAAAAGTTGTTCGAATATACCAATTCAATATTCGCCTGATACTTATTTCCATGCGAAAATCCCTAGCTCTGAAAGGCGGTAAGACATTATTTACATTCATACTCCTATTTGTTTACAATGAGACGAAGCAATTGTATCGCACACGATACAGGATTAGAATTTTATCAATCATTTCAAACAATTGGATAAAATGCTGTGAAAGTGCCGGTCGTTTCTGCCAGTTGGTAGCACATAAGCGATTATAAGTTCATCGTTCGAAAGTTTATTGATTGATGAGAACAACTCAACAATTTTATATTTCGAGTGGGCGATTCGCCAACTAGGGTCATTACCTTTTTAATATGCTTAAATTCTCTTTTCTTAAAGTGTTATATGATACGCAACATGCAAATGTGTTTTCGACAAATGTGAGGCCAAAATGTTTAAATTCTTCAAACAAAGCAGAAAAAAAATTCACTACGTATTTCGCAGTTCATTTCATGAAATAACCAATAGGCTATAACAACTCGAAATCTAATCGTAAGTGGTAGCCTTTATGCGTTAATAATACAGCGATACTCCAGTGTCGAGGGCGGTCCCAAACCTAGCCGACCTGACGATAGATGGTACCAGCAGTTTGAAAAAAAGAACATTTTGGTGAAAAGTGGCAACCTATTTTAGAACATATGTTTTAAGTTTCAAGGAGCCACGTAGTTTGGTGAACAAAAGTAAACGATCTCAGTGAATTTGTAAACATGGGCAAAATTGGTCATCGTTATGTAATTCAATATATCCATTTGTAAGGTCTCAGTCAATCAATATTAAAGCCGAACTACATTCTACTCTGGGGGAGTCTGCTCCTTCCTTCGCTTATGACAGTAAAATATTGGGTGGCAGAGTTTAAACGAGGCCGTACGATTTAGCAAGACTATAACCGTAGTGGTCGACCAATTGAAGTATCGGCGCAAGACACGGTTAAGAAAATCTACAAAAATGGTATTGGATGATCAACGGCTGAAGGCGCGTGAGCTAGTTAAAATGACGGGCATTACAAAAATGATGAGAAAGCTGTGCTTAAGATAGATGTCGCGCTTGCTTTCAATAGAGCAAAAACAGTGTCGTGAAGATGTTTCAGTGGAGTTTTTGGCGATAGAGTTTTTGGCGATATTTCTAATGGTAGAATCGTGTCTAAAGAAGGTGAAGATGGTTCCACCTGCTGCAAGGGTCTGTTTTTTGGGATGCGCACTGGATTATTTTTGTTGATTATATTCAGAAACGAAAAACCATCAATCGCACATGGCAAAAAGATGGTGTTGTTTCATCAGGACAAAGCTCAAGTTCACGTATCCACTATAAAATTAATGGCCAAAAATAATAAATTAAGGTTCGAATTGCTTTATCACGCACCTTATTCGCAAGGTTTAGATTTTCTCTCTCGGATTATTTTCTATTTCCAAACTTGAAAAAATGGCTCGGTGACAAGAGATTTGCTAACAATAAAGAACTTGATTTTGCGGCTGATGGTTATTTTAAAGAGGTTCACATTGCTTACTATATGCAGGCTACAGAAGCTATTGAATAGCACTGGAAAAAGTGTATCGAGCTAAAATAGATTATGTTGAAAAATAAAAAGAATGTTTTCCAACTTCTTTATGTCTTGTTTGTTAAGTCGACTAGTTTTGGGACCGCCCTTATATGACCTGATATTTCTTCGGGCTTAAAAAAAAAAAAAAAAAAAAAAAAAAAATAATAATAATAATAATTAATAAAAAAAGAAAGGCAATGGGGATAACATTGTGGTAAATGGGACCATCGATTTTCAATTTTATACTAGATGGATGCTGTTGCCTGTTCAGACAATGCCAGGCTCATATTCTAATCGGATTGTGCACTTTTCACTGTAACAATAAGGTCTAAACTAAATAGAAAACAATGAAAATCGCTTTGTTCAGGGTTTAAATAATGTAAATTTATATTCATTGCAATGTTTTTCATTTATATTTTGTTATTTAATTTGCGTGCAGAATCGCCTTCGGTGTTCTATTTTCGAATAACGTATTCTAGGCAAATTAGCCATAAAATTTGAATACATATATCTTTTTATGTAATAAATATTTGAATAGTTCCGAATTTTCATTTCCGTTCTTAGTTAAATTAGAAATTTCTTTTCGAAATCCATTCATCTAAATTATTTGTCTTACAGTTGGATGGTGCAGGAATAATTTCAGCTATAGTTTTGGTATATATGAATGCTTATTTGAATTTTATCGTTTTTTTTTTTAAATATGCGGTTTCTCAAGAAGTGAAAACATCATTCAACAAAATCAATAAATATATTCTGTGACACAATTACAATTAAGATTGATAGATCAATTTAAAAAGCTAGTGGCGAGACGATTAGTAAACGCGACTATCGTTTGCATGATCGCGGGTTCAATTCCTGATACAGCCGCTTATCATTATTTGAACAGCAGTCACCTCCATGTGTCTGAAGAACACTTCGAATGGTTGAGTAATCGATAAATCCTGTCGAAATGTCGATATCGTCGTTAAACCGTAGGTCCCGTTGAGCGAGTTTAAAAATAGAATGCCTACAAGCTCACTGAATGAGGAAAACAGTCCCATATCTGATTCCTGAAATACTATGGAATATGGCTTTTCCGTCTTTAAGCTCTGCAATTTTTCTTTATTAGATACCCTTCGTAGTCTCGAGCAATTTAATTTTTAAAATTTCCAATTTCTAAAGAACTTTCCATTCGCTTTATTTTCAATTACGCGTAATGATATGTAAACTCATTAAAACGATCTACCTATATGTTTCGCCCAAAATTATAATGTGCTTTCATATTAACAGATAGTAAAGTAGTTTTGTTATAGCTAACATATGAAAAAGTCGTGAACTTTAGTGTACATTAGCAAGGATATGGATCAACTCTGTTAATCATATGTATATCTATAGAGATCAGATCAAATAGATGCTACATTCGTCTCTTCTTAGCACATTTTATATGCTTGAACCATCAAAAATCTGCGCAGAATTTGGTAAAATCATTCAATTGGCTCTGGTTTCATATATTAACAGGATTTGAACATAAACCAAAACGACGACAAACTGTATCAAACGTGGACAAATTGCTTGGGCCTACTGTATGCAAATTCTGTCGTTTGGACCAAGTGCAAATTTAGCAGAGACATTTATCAACTGCATTACTCACATTCCCATGTTGAATAGAAAGAAAAATGCAGGCTTTAATTCTCTCTTCTCTGCATCGAATGACCGGTAAAATTTTGTAGTTGTACCTAACGACATGCTACACTTTATGATGCCCGACTCCGCCTTTTTGTCTAACACAGAAGCTTTAACCTCTTTCAACTCTAAAAACCAAAATGTTGGAGTTTGTAGTATCAATCAGTTTTTTCTTGTTTGACAGACAATTGCGTTATTTTGTGTGAAACACATGTTATTTGTCGTTAATATTATAACATATGAGACACAAATCACAATAACTTAAAGAAATACATTACGCTCTCAGGTGCTACGTAAATCATTACATCAAAGGGATTAAGTTAGTCAAATCTATGGAGAGTGCCTGTCTCTTGGCTCAACAAAAAAAAAAAAAAAAAAAAAAAACAAAAAATAAGGCTAGTTGCTGTTTCCTTAATCGTTAGCTATCAATGGCAATCAAAGGCAATGAATGGCAAGAATTTACTACAGCATGCATTCAGGCATAATCTAAATCGATAAGTCAAACATTGAAGACATTTAGTTCGCCCGAACCCACGGAAGAAATTTGAAGTGAGCAATTTTAAATCGCTATGTTATTTTCATTTATCGGAATCATATGCAATTATCAACTGCCCATGGAGTCCAAATGAAACAATGTTGTACACTATTTACCATTCATTAGCTTTAATGTGCCAATGTAATTATTTTTTTAAAAAGTAGCATACTCTCAGGCGTAACTAAAATCATTGAGGCAAACTTTGAGGACATTCAGTAAGGTCGAATTTTAACTTTCTGGAATTAATCCCATGATCTTTAGTGAAAAATTGTACCTGTCTAATAAAATAATGCTTTGTTCGCACAATTTTCGAGTGGTTTATTTCAGGTGAAATCTTCATCTTTTTGCAAAAGCAAGATATAATAGCTACAAATAGAACTCTTCAAGTGCCCATAGTTACATATATGTATACTTATATATGTATACATATAGAAATATTTTTAATTCAACAAAACTTACTTTGATTAGAACTATAAAATATAAAATAAATGAATATTGTGGTTTGTGAATTTTAACACGGCATTTCATATCTACTCCTCTGGATGCACTAGCAGAATATAAAATAAAATTTATATAATTTTTTCGATAATACAGAACTTTTTCTGTTTTTAATGGAATTCGTTTACATTTATATGATAGCTGCCTTCGTGCTAACAACTATACTGCCGTTGTTGAACAAATTTGAAAGCGACATGGCCCACCTGTTAAATTAGGCCATAACGATTTTACTGCCCATTGAATCGTTTCCACTTTAAATTATCAAATATTGCAATTGCAGTTTGAACTCTCTAACGAACTATCCATTCCCTTTACCTTCAATTACATATAATGATATGTAAACTCATTAAAATTTGCTGGCATCAAAATGTATGTAATTATTTAGATACTAAGCAACATCACAAAATCATGAGTTTCTCCTAAAAGAGGCGCCAAAATGTGTTCGCAAACACTTCAATGTAAACATATGTCCACACAACTTTCCACATGTTAAATTATACTTAATTATATGCATCATTGACCGATAAATGTAAATTTTAATAATAAATAGAATCACATCATGTGTAAGTATGTATGTATATGTATATTTGTATGAACACATCCAAAGTTAACATTGAATAAATTTGACATTATATATTAATATTGATATATTTGATTTCGCATCTCTTTGAGATCCTATTAACATATTGTAATTAGTATTAAATATGGTTTGTCGATTATATATTCACACAATTACATGGAGTAGTTGTAGTGGTTGTAATGTGTCTAAGCTTGACAAATGGAATAATGTGTGATATTCCGGACATTTTGACCAATAATAATCTCGAAAACAAACAGTATTATAACACCAGAGGTAAATCTAACACAGAAGTTGTACTGGTCAACTACATACAACTACTGTGCGGTAAATAAGCCACGACTATACATCAAAATTTGGCAATGTTGTAATGTAGAATATTCTGAATTTATTGATCAATGATGAAATCGACGATATACGAGTACACCAGTATAATGACAGAGAAAAAATGATCAAAAACTTTATGCTGTGCAGTTACATGTAACTAAAGTGTAGTGACCCATAACCCAAAAGAAAATGGGAAACAGATTTTGGTAAATGAGATGTGTCAAAAGCGATTTGATTCCAATCAGTATATGTCGTCACTAAATTAGAAGCCCTATAAACGATCTAACAAAAAAAAAACAAAAAAAAAAAAAAGAAAAAAGAAAAAAACCGTGAGTTGATTAATAAACCACAAAATATTATTCATTCAAATTCATAGTATCGTCTTCAAAGTAAGCCTCTTCGGATGTAATACATTTATGACATCGAATAATTTAATAATCAAACCACATTTCCAGAAAAAAAACTCGAATTCTCCATGTCTTCTGCCAAATGAAAACGGGTACCTTAAAGTGTTAATTTGTATTTAGGAAAGAGAAGAGTGTCACCGAAGCCATATCCGATGAAGACAGTTATTGTTCGATGATATTTGTTGAGTTTTTGACCAGATGGTGTGTTACTGTGGTACAAAATCCATGAGTTTTCTTTACATAAATCTGCCGAATATGCTCTTTCAAACGCCACATAACGTACAGCTAATATTTTTAATATGCCCTTTGACTTTGTGCGAAGAATTTCATGTACATCTCAAATACTCTACGTAGTTTCGAACCATTTACATAAAGCCTGAAAGCATGCTGTGGTATAATTCTACAGAACATAGTCATTGCTTCTAAAAGGTGTCCCAACAAGAACGCAAGATTTAGATTTTAAATAAAACAACAGATATTTAAAAAAAATCGTGAAACTTTATTATATCGTAAAGTAGACAGAATGAGGTTAGGTATGGAACAACACATCGGGCAGATGGCCGCCGCGGCTTTGTGTGCGCCAGATGCGATATTTTAATGAAATTTTTAATGACCGTTTTGCATAACTGCTGCGGTATTTCATTAATGCAGCGTCCAATTTCCTCTTTTAAGACTTAAGTCGTCGTCGGCTTATTTGCGTAAACCATCGACTTCAAAAAACCCCAAAGAAAAAAGTCTAATGGCGGCCAATTCTGTTGAATTGTTTCTCTGGCTATATGGCATGTAGCGTCGTCTTGTTGAAACCACATTTCCTCCACATTCATTTCTTCAATTCTAGCCACGTTATCATTTATGGTTATCATTTCACGATACCGAACAACATTGACTGTTTGCGTTTGATATGCCTCATTTTCACAAAAAAAGGTCCAATGATTCCTCAAGCCCAAAATCCACACCACACAGTGACACGTTGAGGATGCATTTGCTTCTCGTGAATCACTCGAGGATTTTCCTCACCCCAAATGCGACAATTCTGCCTATTGACGAAGCCATTAAGATGGAAATGGGCCTCGTCACTGAAGATGATTTTGTCGGCAAAATCAGCATTTTCATGTTGTCTCTCCAATATCCAATTAACGAACTCCCTTCGCTGTCCTCGGTCAGCTGGCTTCAGTTCCTCAGTCAATTGAACTTTGTATGCATGAAGATGGAAATCTTTCGTCAAAATTCGCTGCATAGTGGATTTGGAGACACCAATTTGCTGAGCTCGACGTTGAATTGAGGTGGATGGAGTTTAAGCGACATCATCACGTACATCTGCGACATTTTCGGTCGATCGACCTGGTTGAAGGCGCGTTGTTGTCTTTAAATCACTAACAGACCCAGTTGTGGCAAATTTATCCATTAATTTCTTTACAGTTGACTCTGTTGGATCATTATTGTGACCCCAAATTGATCGCAATTTGCGAACTGTAGCCGCAAAACTTTCACCATTTTGTTAAAAGAATTTCACAATGAGAATGTGTTGTTCATTCGTGTAGCGCTCCATTTTTACTAACTTCGTACCTTTTACTAGCAAACAATAACAATTGTTCAAATGTCAAACAATGACACTTCGAATGGCGCCAAATTTAAATCTTGCGTTCTTGTTGGGACACCCTTTATATACATAGTAAAAGATAAATACCATAGACTTGAACCGTATTGTCGTCACAGCCAATCAAACAAGAAATATGTGTTTGAGGCTATTTAATAGTCGTACAAGTTTTCTTTTGGAGCCGTGAGCTAGTTGGAGTCTGTATATTATTTCCCTCTACACATGAAGCGCAAAGAGTTCTTTTAGTTGTAAGTGACTATTTTCGGTCACCACTTTCTTCATCTCATCGATATTAATTTCACTGGAAGACGTTGATGGCCACAGGACGCGACGCAAATTTTTAACATCATCTCAACAGCTTTTGCACTGTACCACTTCTAAACACGTGTTTTTAATAACTGATTCGGTAGACGAAATTCCATTTTCAACACAAAATTTGAGACAAATTCATTGTAAAAATCGCAAAGATGAACTGTAATAAAATTAAATAACAGATCGCATCCAAATGCCTCGTCCGCATCGAAGACAATTGTGTAACTCATCAATAAAAAGGAGTTTGACAATATTTTTAAGTGTGCCTTTTAAATAATCAATTCACGGTACTTTTTTCACAGAATATATATTTATTTTTAAATTTAAACTCCTATTTACGAATTATAAGCATTACTCACAAACAATTGCAAGATTCAGCCAACGTTATGCATTTCTGTATGGCAGTGTAGTTCGACATATTTCAAAATGGTTTAGTTGACTTTGTCAATTGAAATTACATTTTTCGCGATTCATTCATCCCTTCCTTTGACGGCCTAAATTTACACAGTAGCGTGTCCTACAACTGCCCATATCTTTAGTACGTAGATATGACAATTTGCTATAATATTATTTGCATTAAAGAGTGCGTTAGTTGTACACATATTCTAATTCATAAATAATACGTGTTTTAATAATTCGTTTAACTATTAACTAGGTCATAATACAAACTTAATATTTACACTGAAAATGAGTACTTGAAGCGGATTCAATTCAGACAATATCCCTTTCCATTAAGGTTGTTTTTATTGTTGGTTAACCACATTTCGAAAATATTAAATATTTAAACAATTTCACAGATTGTGTTCAACAATAAAGGAATATGATTTTAAAAAGTGGTTAAATATGAGTCTACCTGTTTTATGTTTGAATTCAAAATTACAGCATACCTTCAGGATGCAAATTTGTTAAATTTTAAATAAAATTAAACCTTAACATGGCTATGAGTATTGTAAGTATTAAGATATGTATTTTATATTGTCCAATAGGCAAGGGTAGATGCAAAAAATGAAATAACAATCCAAAAACAAAAGTCGCTATGATGTATCAAGTTACTTCTTGTTTAAATGGTCTATCAAAAGCGTTATGCTTGAAATATTACTTCGTTCAAATGGCCGCAGAGGTTTCGGTGGCTGGTGCGCATCCCAGAAATGAAATTATCGATGATACTGGAGCATAAATGAGGCACGAGGTATGGTGACTACTGTAAGTGTGCATCTGCCATAGGATCGTGAATTCGAACGCTGAATCAATCGGCAGTCTCGTTTTAAGCGGCAATCCCATCAATAATGTTGTTTACTTCGATAAACAAGGAGAATACTTTTGCTTTTATTGCATTTATCTTGGCCCCTCCTCCATCAATAAAATAAATTACATCAGCCTCTCAATTAATAGAATAATAGTGATTATAAATAGGAAATACCACTAGCTAAGCGAGTTATAATTTTCTCGACAAACAAAAATCCACTGTCATTCTCCTAACTTCTTACAGAAGAGCGCGAAGTAACACAAATGGTGGTATCTGCGCAGGATGTCTTCGAAAACAAAAATCCCCTGTCATACTCCTAACTTCTTACAGAAGAGCGCGAAGCAACACAAATTGTGATATCTGCGCAGGAAGTCTTCGAAAAAAATATTTCCTAGATACATAAAACATCCATGGATGGCGAATGATATCGGAATCTTATAAATCATGAGCTGAGTACTGATATCGATGAGGCCAAGCACAGTCTGGCTTCCAAGGACCTGATTAATATTGATTTTTACACGACTAGCAACTGTTGGAATTTTGCAGGAGTGCAAAGTGTCAATGAAGGGTATTAACGCCGTTTTAATACAATATTCTGTAAAGGAACATTTAACTAAAAAGGAAAATATGAAAAATCTTGGTGGTTCGGTTTTAAACAAGAAACAGACTGTCCCTCCTCCAGAGTGAAGCATACTTTACAAATTTCCTCTGTAACCTAAAAGTATGCAACTCCAGATTTGTATGAAAATATCACATTTTCCTCCTAATGTACTTTAGAATACATTCTAGATTCTAGATTCTGTCTTTTCTATTTGTCGAGGCCTACTGTCCAGGCTAATTTGTCACCAGCAAAATCATTCGCATTGGCAGGAACAAGTAGTTATCACTTGGTGCCAGTTCCGGATATTAAGGAGGATGCATAGCAAACCTTCCAATCAAGCTCCCAGAGCTTCTGGCAAGTCTCTATGCATATGCATAGCATTGCATTATCCAAATTAAATAAAATTTCTCTCCTATTGCAAAAAAACTGACCGCTTTGGGGCGATTGCTTCCTTTAAATGCTCCAATTTCTGGCAGTACTGGTTCGAAATAAAAATTTGGCCGTAGGGGAGCAGCTTGTGGTACATGATTCCATGACAATCCCATCAAAAATACAGCAAGCCGTTCCCAACTATTAATCCTGACTTGACCACCGTTGGCGCCGACTAAACCACTTTTCCTCACCGCCCATCATTCGTTTTAGAAATAGGCAAATTTTGTCGCGATTCAGCAGCGATTTGCAGATGAAAACTCAGTCCATGAGGTTTTTTAAGTTATCTTTTCTTTTGTATTCGTGCATCTTTTTGTATTCGCGTTATTCAAGGGATTCCAGACGGTTTTTTATGCAATGTTTAACTCCTGTGCAATTGAAATAAAGCTTAGATGACGGTCGAACATGGCGATTTCCTTGATTGTATCGATATTTACGACAATTGGCCTTTCAGAGCGTGGAGCATTTTTATGTCAACATTATTGGTACGGGATCGATGAATCCAAAATCAACGAAAAACAATTTTCAGCCGCCAGTATTGCATTTTCGCTTTTATCGAAGAAAATCTGTGAAAAATGGTACACTGCCTCTATTATGGTGAACAAAGCTATCTGTAATTTTGGTAACGAAATCTTATCTTTCTAACGCCACCTAGCGCAACTCGATCGCACTTACACAACAAAAGATACAGATTAGTGAAGCCATCTACTGGTATAATTATGAATTTCGTTTTACTATACTCTTACATAAGTATCATAAGCAGATATCTAACTAATTAAAAAAGACAAGGATTTAATCTTCCTTATTACGTGGGAACGATCTGACTTCTGAAGGGAAGGAGCGTCGATTACTAAAGATCTTGTAATTCTTTTCTACATAGTGGCCAGTAAATTTTGTTTTAACCTTCTTTTATCTAAGTAATTAATATACCGATTTAATCGGCTTTATATTACTCGGTACTTTCGAGAGAAAAATTCAGTACAAATAATATTGTTATCTATCATCTTTGAAGGAAAATTCTACAAGTCTTAAAATTTTGGTTCACAGTTAATTTCACCTATTCAGACTAGAAACGAAAGGTTGTTTAAACCAGTAAGGGATAAATTTCCAATAACAAACGGATATATAAATTATTTAATTTTTTTGTTGTTTTCCAAAGCCAGCAATTATTACTGAAATTAAGTTAATCTGTAGGCAATAAACTGCAACAATTTTACGCATTATTGTCATACATTGTTGCCATTTTATTACTTATTTCCGCGGCTGGTGGTGACGTTTTGACCGCTACGGCAACTGTTGATGACGGCAGCGGCGATGTTCTTTTTATACTTGTTTGAATTTCACTACACGGACATGATTGGTTGACCGACGTGTATTAATGTGAAAATATTTCAATTTTAATGCAAAACCACATTGGAAAAAAGAGCGATAGCAACACTTTTTGCTTATTTTTTTTAATTAAATTTAATTCAATTATATAAAATGAAAATGTTAAATAGAAACTCATGTTAAATTTATATAATTGCGGGTAGCACATCGTATTTTTGGAACTATGAAAGCGGCAATACGAGTAAATTGACCTCAATTAGCTTTTCAGCTGCGGTACAACTTTTGTATTTAAGCCCTGATGGATAAGGAAAAAGTTATCATTAAACTCTACAACTTACAAGCAATGAAAACTGTAGCGGCGGCATTTCTATTGCTGTTTGTGTTCACTTGTCAGCGGTTATCACAGGTTTGATACACCTGCCTATCACTTTATAACATCACTCAACTTTCTGTTCCCCGTTTTTATACCTAGGCCATCAGCGATGACCAAGGCGCAGACGTACTTCAGCAATTTAGTGAGCAATGCATCAAAGAGTCTGGCGTTAGTGCAGATGAGGCCAAACTAATTATGGATGTCAAGTTTGATAACATTGATATGAAGAACTTCTCGGACAAAATGAAATGTTACATGCTATGTTTCTACAAAAAGATAGGAGTCGTTGACGCCAGCTCCAAAATCGATAACGAAAAACTTTTGAAATTCATGGAACATCTTTACAAAGAGAAAAAGGCTAAAGTTAAGCCAGCCATAGCCAAATGTGCCGGAATTAAAGGTGAAAATCCTTGTGAGATGGTATATAAACTTGATGTTTGCATTGATGAGAATATCAGTGGTTGAATAAATGGAAACGCATTAAATAGTTAAATCTACAAACGAATAAAGCTTTCAGATTACAACTGCATTTAGAGACAACTTTGAAGTCATTTACAAGGATCCTAGACAAATATATATACAAATATTAATGAGAGTAACCAGGATAGTGGTAGTGGGCGGTGTTGTTTATAAATTTTTTCCTAATGTATTGCTTGTGTCGCTAGATGTTTAGCTCATCTTTCAAAAAATCTGTGTACAATTCGCTGGAATACCAAAATTAGTCAAGTATTCAAATAATTTCTAAAATATGTAAAGATTATTATCTTATCATGTCGATTATTTTTCTTACGTCTTTTCTAGGATTTGGAGTTATCTGAATATTTGATCGATTGTGTGCTTACCAATTCATATACCACACTGTTCTACTGCAGTCGACCTAACAAAGAAGACATAAAAAATTTGAATAAAATTTTCCTTACTTTTCCACATAATCTCCTTTTAGGTTTGATACACTTTTTCCAGCAATATTCAACAGCTTCTATGCTTACCCTGTTTATAGCAGAATTAAAATAGAAATTCCTCCTGAAATTCCTTAAAATAGCCATCAGCCTTAGACTCCACCACTTCATTGGTGGTTCTCTTACCACCGAGCTATTTTTTTTTAAGTTTGGAAATAGATAATAATCCGAAGTAGCTAAATCTAGTGAATAAGGTGCATAACGAAGCAATTCGGATTCATTTAATAAATTTTGCACATCGCAATAATTGATGTGTTTACTGAAGTGTTGTCTTGATGAAGCAACACCTTCTTTTTTGCCAAATGCGGCCTTTCTTCCATGATTTCATCACCTAAACGCTGCAATAAATTAGCATAGTGTTCGCCGTTGATGTTGCTGTTTTTCCTCTCTAAAGGTAATCAATAAAAACAATCCCATGCGCATCCCAAAAAACAGACGTCATAACCTTGCCTGCAGATGGAATCGTCTTCGCCTTCTTCGGACACGATTCCCCCCATTCCAGTCCACTGCTTTAACAGTTTTTTTTGCCTCATGTGAGAAGTGGTGGACCCATGTCTCAGCCAGGCTTATAAATCGATGCAAAAATTCGGCTTTATTGCGGTGAAATCTCGCCAAACACTTTACTGATCATCTGAACATCTTTATGACGCAGTTTTTGCTCTACTGAGAGCGAGCGCACAGCTTTCTCATCTTTAAATCTTCGGTTAATATACGATGTCTAGCACTTCTGGAAATGCCCATTATCTCTGACGACCATCCAACACCATTTTGTGGATTTTCTTAACCGTGCCTGGCGCGAACACCTCAATTGGTCGACCACTGTGGTGTTCTTCTAGGCAACTCGTACGGCCTCATTTAAATTCTGCTACCTAATATGAAGGAGCGCACTCCTCCACGGTAGAATCTAGCTCGGCTTTAATATTGGATGGACTGAGATCTTTCAAATAGAAATATTGAATTACATTTTTATCGAATCCATGTTTACAAATTCACTGAGATTCTTTATTATTGATTGGCTCGAATAAAAATACTAAACTACGCGGCGCCATGAAACTTAAAATAAATGTTTTATAAAGTTGCCACTTTTCACCAAAATAAATTATTGGGTTAAAATTATGGAAACGGGATTCAAATTGTCGTATCTCCTAAACTATAAGAAATATGAGTGCGGGATTTGGTCCTGTATAATAAATTCAGTAACAACATATTCTAGCAAAAAGCGGTCGGCATCAGACTAATTTTTGATAGTCGTTGTTGCGTCTACTCCGATCGGCATCATAATTTTAGAATATGTTGTTGTCACTGACGAAATTTTCATGTGCTATGTTGGGACATGATTGGTAAAAAGAGCGTAGCTCTGTACTTACTACGCAAAGATTTAAGTGACCATACCTTATGAACTCTTAGATATAAATGTATAGAAATCTTTTACATTTACTATTGGCAAAGAAGAAACAAGCCCATGGAAAGGCTTACACTTCGGAACGAATTTCATAAAATTTTAATAATAGTGAATTATTAACCGATCAAGAATACATTAGGAAAAGATTAAGCAAAAAGTCATGCAATTGATAATTATATTTTAAATTATATAAGTATATTTAGATTATATTTTAGGTATGGAGTTGACTATCGTACAATTACAGAAGTTGTTTTTATCCCAATTTAACAACGACGTTGCAACTCATACCGGCCATTCTTCATATTGTTGACGAAATCACTGTCACTCATTGATGTGTGGTCAAATTCACTTTTACCAATTCCATATAAATTATAGTGTTTGCTGTTCAAAAAGTAAAACTATTGTTTTCCGGATAATTTCCAAAATATTTCATTCCTTTTGGCGACTTAAATATTATATTTTTCTTCATTTGTAGCATTTTTGACGCTTACAGACGCCACCGAAAGCTGTTAATTGTCAAACATTTCTTTTTATTTTATCTACATATAACTAATGTATTTTTGAAGCATGTTATGCATCTGTTTCCGGAGATTTCAGGCTAGCCGTCTTTGTTTGTAAGTTAATTCTCTTGAAAGCTGGTTAAAGTTTCCTCCAGATGACGGAAGTGTGAAATAGGTGGAGCTCAAAATTTGCAAAAGCCAAGATCTGTCCAGGAATTGGCTACTGTTGATAAGGTTCTAGACATCACCAAATGCAATATGTACAATAATAAATTCATATATCTTTTATTTAATCAATGTATTTAATGTATTTTTTTCATTGTATAGAAAATTAAATTTTATTGTGTATATGGGGTCGCCCATTAGTGGTTTTAAAACCGCGGGTCAGGAAAGTCTGTCAGCTGTTAAATACCTGTCATCTGAAGTGTTATTTATTTAGCGAAAAGTTTCTCACTTACGAATATGGATCATTTAACAATCGAAGAAAGCGTAAAAATAGTTAAAACTTATTACAAAAGTGGTGATTCAAACGTTGGCTTCCAATCAAACGACATTTTATTTCAGCGATAAAGCTCATTTCTCACTTAGGGGCTACGTCAAGAAGCAAAATTGTCGCATATGGGGCACGGGGAACCCAGAAGTGATTGTGGAAAAGCCATTGCATCCGGTAAAGGTAACTGTTTAGAGCGCTTTATGGCTTGGGGGTGTCCTTTTTCCTTATGAAAACTAACTGAGAAGGTTCCACTGTTGCAACCAATATAAAGGCGGTCATTTAAATGACGTTGCAAGGTCCAAACATTGTAATGAAATACAAGTTTCACCAAAATCATAGTTTGACAACGTAACTAACTGGTTTTGAAGGTGATAGAACGTAAATGACTTCCAAACTCATTCACACATATGCGACACCTGTTCAGAAAATTATTCATTGCGGGATAGCCCCAATTATGATTTTAGTGGACTGTTTCAGTTCAGAAGTACACGAGGGTTTAACGTGAGTCTCGCCGTAAAGGCTTTACTTACGGTATGCGACATACTGGGCATATTACAATGCGATTGCCAACGCCCCCCTGTGATAGCCAAGTAACATTTGTAAAGAAAAAAGGCTGACAATTGTGGTACTACCGCATAATGTCAACCCTTTCTTCGCAGCCCGGAGATACCTAATAATACTGTTTCAGTTCAGTCTAAATCCATGGTTTCGTTTTGTATACCTCGTAACGTAACGCCATAAAAAAAGTCTGGTGCAGTCAGGTCAGATGACCTGGGGGCCAGCGGAAAATAGAGTTTCTGGTTATTGATTTGTTCGGATATTGATTTTCATTGGATCTTCGCCATAACTTGTCTGCCTGTGTGTGCAGATGCTTCATCTTGCTGGAATTAAATGCTGTTAAAGCAAACACGTCTTCGACGCAGTTCTGGGTAAAAAAACTCCATCCCCATTGGCAGTTGACAGTGGCACGATTTGTCCGCCACCCGTAGTTTCATTACAATTATTGAGAAAGTATCTAAACATAAGTGAAGTAATCTTCTCAATGTATTTCAATTGAAACTTAAAAAGTAGTTAGTGTGTGTTTTGCTCTTTATTTTTTTATTACTTTATTGGCTTGTTATTGCTGAATACGAAGAACATTAACAAAAGGCTGCCAGAATGCATAAAACACATCAGAAAATGCACTAGTTTATGCGCAGAAATAAAATTGGCAGGTGTATGTAAATTTTCCATCGGACATTTGGATAAAAAGATGGATGGAAAAAGGATTTACAAAAAGTTATCCTAATTGTGTGTGTGTGAAACATGAATCTATCGAATTTCTAATTCTTACCAACATGAATACTGTTGTCTCATACCTTTAGCAGTTGCATGATCTGCCTTTCATTGCAAACGTAAACACAATACTTTCAATACCATGTCCAACTTTTTTACCATTCTTCACAGGTTATTATGTTCTCCCACTTTACTTAGCCTGAAAACAAACCTGAACCATATGTGTAATAAAAACCCAAAAGCAATTGTCTCACAAAAAGAAAAAAAAAAAAAAAATTTGTGAAAAAAAAATTAATTTTCACAAAAAACCCCCCCCCCCGCATTCATCCATTCAATTTGCCAAATAATGGTATTCTATGGTACTCCCATCGATTGTACTCTGGTTTATAATCGTTATGGGCAGTAGCTGAAATGCAAGTGGATTTGACGTTGGCCAATTCATACACCTCTAAAAGCCTGAAGGACCAGCGTTTGTAACTGTGTACCTCCACATACTCTGGTAACAAACGGAACGAAACGCAACGCAATGAAACGTTTGTTAAGCCGACTTTCCGTTTAATGAAAGTTTAATGATTTGTTAATTGGATTTTGGCTTTTTTTCGCAAAAAAAAACCCCAAACGAGAAGAATGAAAACCTTTTTGCCGTGGTGGGAATTGGCTTTGGAAAAATCCCCATTTATTGTGTTGTTCAAACTCTTACAAACTGAAAACAAATACACAGCATGTTTATGTTATTCTAGATTGTTTCTTTTTTTTTTGGTAGGAAATGAAAAATAAAAAGTTTCTACGATTCTTTATTTGTAAATATGAAGCATTTGAGATTCGGGTACTAGGAAACACAGTGGTTGGTTTCGAAAAAATGTCTCTTTTATATTAAAATAATATGAAATTAAAATTTTAGCGAGCCATTTCGGGGAACCATTACGAGATAAATCTATTAGATATATACGAGTAGGTTCGCTATCAAAGTAATGATAAGCCAAAATTACACCTTTATTCATATTAGGTCAGGTTAGATCAGTGTGGCAGTCTAAATAGACAGACTCGCCTAGACTTTGTAGTCCATTGTGATACGACGGAAACTAAAGATATGGATGTCCCTAGGTTCCCCGGATGAACCATCATAAGCGCCTCAAAAAGCTCTTAAGTCGGAGAATATCTATACCGTCCAGATCTCCTAGATCGCTAAAGAAGCGATCTATGGACTGCTCCTCGTCTTCATCCCTGCAGCTCCTGCAGAAGTCACTTATTGCATGTCTTCCAATCATTCAGTGTCCTGTCATAACGGATACAAGCAATGAGACGTCAGGTCTTGATAGCCACAGCAGTATGTGTGAACGTTTCAAATCTAGACGAGTCCACATCTGTCTGGATTGATTACAGCCTCGGACAGACGCCCACCTACCGTTTACTACTAAATATGTCCTATATCGCAGTAGAAGCGTGCAAGTGGTTAGAGCATGCCCACGGACTTCAACTCGGTTGGAGCCCGTAAGGTTGCTAGTCCCTATTCCTCAGTCTTGCCAGCTCGTCTGCTCTGCAGATCCTTGGTATACCCGTGTGATTCAGCCCCCACATAAGGTGAATATTGAAATGCTGAGCCATCTCGTTTAGATATATGCGGCATATCAGGGCTGATGTTGAGTTCAGGAAGACAAAGTCCAGATATTCAATGGCAGCTGTGCTGTCACAGTATTTTCATATTATATTTTTCTCAATCCACCTCACTGTGCATTGCTTCGGTTTCCTTACAATATTCACAATACATGTGCGACATCCTTAAGGATTTCAATATTAATTTGTTTTGTAAATTTCAAATTACAAACCTTTGTGCACACGTGTGTCTGTGTATACAAATACAAAGTTTACGGAAAATTTGCAAATATTTGTTAAATGCTTAAATCATGTTCACACACAAAATGGACCGCCACATAACACCACCACCCCCATTCGAGCTGCAAAATTTGTTTTGCCCCTTCCCAGTATTTCTTTATTTGCCCAAATAACGTTGATGATAACGTCTGTCTGTCTGTTCGCCATTATATTTCATGGCAAACTTTAGATTTCGTATTTAAATATGTCAACTTATTTTTACGCAAATAAATTAAACAACTTTTTACTTAAGGGAGTTATCTTTCATAAACGCAAAATCTACCAACAAAATCATATAAGAATATTGCAAAAGTTTATAAATAGTAACTAAAAGTATGTCTGCTTACTGTGAGTTTTTTGTATGCTCATTTTCGGGTTGTGACATCCACATAAATCTTAATAATAGACTTTGATTAAAAAGGTGGTGTGGCTGTTGTGTTATCTAGAGGATTTATGCAGACAACTTGTAGTCCACAAAAATAAAAGGTTTTTAAGGTTTTTAAGCTGGCAAAGCTTTTCTTATGGCCCCACTATACTCTGATAGCGTTTGTATTATAGTTGACGTTTTTTGTTGATATTCACTGGATCAATCAGTCAATAAGGATTTGAAATTTGTCGGCTGTAAGTGGTCTCCTATGGCAGTTTATGGTAGAAGATTTAGATTATTAGAACAAATTTTGGGGATACATTTTGATCTAAATTCAATTCAATTTACTCAAATTGAATTAGAACTATTGGTCCTAGTGTGCTCTGCAACTCCGTCGTTAAATTTGGATGAAAACAACGATTGTATGATAGTCAACTCTATTAAATATAATTATAATTATCAATAACATGACTTTTAGCTGAAACTTTTCCTAATATAACCTTGGTCGCTTAATAATTCACTATTATTAAGATGTTATGAATTTTGTTCCGAAGTAGTCGCTTAAATCTTTGGGTAGTAAATGTAGAGCTGTGTCCTTTTCATGTATCATAACCTTACACAGCATATGACAGTTTCTTGGTTGACAACAACGTGCTCCAAAATTATGAAGACGATCGGTTTGGACTCAATATTGATTTTCAAATGTAGGAATGGTACTCCTCGCTTTTTGATAGGCTATGTTGCTTTCTGATATTATTATGCAGGTATCAAGTCCCGTATGCATACTTCTGATGCTTGCTGAGATATTATAATGGATTATTAAAAAGGTGTGGCACCGCTTAGGTTTTTCTGACATATTTCATTCCATCCCAGAAGCATATATACCAAACATTTTGCCTTCTTTGTACATCAGCAGCACACCTCTCAAATTTCATCTTTGTATTTCCATGAGATGCGACCATTCAAAACGTTAAATGGTATTGGTCGGTGACACGCTCTATTTCCAACCTAAACCTCATATAACATATGATAGTTTCGTCATCTTCTTTATATATATAATTCTACTGTACGGGCGTTGTCAGTGAACTCCTCCTAAACGGCTGGACCGCTTTGCATAAATTTTTGTATATGCGTCTGGGTGGTGCCCGGGATGGTTTAGATTTACAATTCGGTCCAATTGGACAAAGGGGCGTGGTACCTCCCATACAAACAAAAAATTAAAAATCAATTATTTCTGCTCCTGCTTACGGTATTTGAACAAAATTTGGTGCGTAGGTTTGGTGTACATATCTTAAATGCCACTGCAAATATGTGCGGGATTGGACAATGGGGCGTGGTACCTCCCATACAAACCATAAATTAAATATCCAATATTTCTGCTCCTGTTTACGGTATTTGAACATCGGTTTGGTGCACATATCTTAATTGCTGCTGCAAATATGGGCGGGATTGGACAATGGGGGCTGATACCTCCTATACAAACCACAAATTAAAAAGCAATTATTTCTGCTCCTGCTAACGGTATTTAAACAGAATTTTGTATTTCGGTTGAGTGAACATATTTTAAGTTCTTCTGCAAATATAGGCGTTTCTTATTATAATAGACCGATTGGCATGAAACATTTCCAATAAAAATGAAATTTGAAGGCAAAGCAACCTTTGCCGGGTCGGCTAGTTGATAGTAAAATACTATTACATTTGTATATCTAGCGATCGGTTATTTCCACCATTATAAGAAAATCGTAAAAGAAAAGTCGAGGCACCGTCAGTTTTTGATCCACATTACTTCCTTTTACGCCAGTAGCGTGCGCATCAAATTTATTCTTTATACCTCTAATAGTTCATTAAATTTAGTCGTTCAAAATTGCTATTTGTATGGACGGTGTCACGCCCTTTTGTGCAATCAAGACCTAATATAGCCTATGATTCGGTCCTGAGCGGCACAAACATTCATAGCAATTAGTGCATTAGTTTAGACGCCTATTCGAACAAATACTCGTACACAAATATAGATTGTTTCAAACAAGATTTTTGTTGTAATTTACTAACCCTAACAGTAGGTTTTTATATTGACAGCATCAACCCACTTATGATTTTCTGAATATCCTTGTCATTTTCTTTTATTTTATATTTGTGTATATCCTGATTTGTAACAGAGAGCGTCACTTAAATCAAATAAAATCGAAAAATGGAAAATCGTACTGCAATCGAACCAATACAGAATTCTGATTCTGATTTCCATAACCGAAACAAATTGTATTACATTTTAGTTCTTCTCCATGCATCCCAAACAAAATTCCAATTAATGTTAATTTTCATTCAATCTCCCGTAAAGAAAGTACTCGAAAAATGGAAAATCGTACCGAGTTCGAAACTGATTCTGATTTTCATAACCGAAACAAATTGTATTACAGTTTGGTTCTTCTCCATACATCCCAAACAAAATTATAATTAATATTCATTTAGATTCAATCTCCCGTAAAGAAAGTACTCGTATAAACACTTTTATTTGAGTTCCATTTAGAAATTTTATTTCAAAGAACAGACACGATTTTTAGGTATGTGCAAATGTGTAGGAGTCTGGCGTCTAAAATTTCGGAAAAAGCGTTTGAAGCATTTTGTTCTTTCAAAATTCGACTTCAGGCTTTTCCAGCCAGCGTAAGCGGATTTATTTTTCAGTTCTGTTTCAGATTAAAAAACGAAAGTTTCTTTTGGAGTAGTAGTATCTCATTAATTATGTGAGTTTTTAGATTTTATTTAAGTAAAAAAACGAATTAAAGCTTCCATCCAATGGATTTTTTGAATACAAATCAAAACGGATTTAGAATGATTTCTTTAACCGCACCGCACAATAGAAACTAAAAGCAGGTTCCCTCATAAATATATCTACGAGGCAACTTGGCTATTTTCTAATCATAATACGAAACTCTATGTGGTCAGAGATGGAAGACATGCTTTTAGTATCATGGATGTGCGTGCGATCCGCAATCACAGCCTGGTACGTAAAGTACGCATGAGATTAAGTAGAGCAAAAAATATACATAACAGCAAAATAGTAAGAGCCTATTCCGACCAACTCTCTTAATTAAGACGAAATTCACTTAATACTGTTGTTTCTAACATAGGTAAGTAACATATTTTGCAACCGATGGTAAATAGCTCAAAAACCGAACTTGGATATGAAAAAACTGCATTTAAGTAGACCCTGTTAAGATGTATACAACACAAAGCGTTGCGACTGCAAAATACGCTGCTGCATATATGGCAACGCTGCAGCCAATGGCAGTGATTGCTGTGAGGGAACGGTATGAGAAAAGGAGAGAAAAGTCGTTTTCCCAAGTGATAGTAATGGTTTTGAAAAAGGAATAGACTTGAAATTCTACCAAGCAACAAGAACTAAGCATTGTGATGCAGTCTTTACCATATAAGGACCACAATGGAAATCAGATCAGAGATATACACAGAGTGCCACAATTATGAAGAGAGCATTTCCGGATGACAGCTCAGATGAAGAAATCACAACAATTATCAATCAGCAGCAAGCTAAAATAAATTACAATGGATGTATCACGGCTTAAAAACAACAAAGCAACGGCAGTTGATAGCCTGCCGGGAGAGCTGCTTCAGACCCGTAGCAATATGCTAATTAGCACTATTTGGTTCGCTTAATGCATGTCCAATGATTGCAGTTTAAGGAAATTATGTCCAGTGTTCGAAAAAGGCGATCCTAATGTATGCTGCAACTATCACAGTATTAGTATTCAGACTATTAAATCAACAATTAACAAAATATTCACGCTATGCCAAAATTCTAGAGGAGACGCCATAAAACTAGGTCGATACGTACTATATTTTCGCCGTATATAAAACTGCCTTTGATAGTCTGATACAGCAAAAACTGTATGAGATTCCACCAAAGCTTGTACGTCTCAGCAAGATAAAATTAACTGGCATGAAATTTTCGGTAAAGATAGATACAAACCTTAGTAAGCTATTTTACACCAAACAAGGATTTAGGTTGGACGACAGCCTATCGTGCGACTGTTCTACAATTCGTTGAAAATGATTATGAGTAAAGCTGCAGTTATCACCATCTGTAACAAAAGCAACATGCCATTTGTTTACCCCTATGGCATAGAGATTATTGCCAGAAAACTAGGGTATTTTACTGCAGCCTTCCCAAACACTGAGAGTGAATTAGCAAATTGGTAGGATCATAAATGAGGACAAAACAAAGGTATTTGTTTCGATGAACAAAAATTATACCAGTCTAGGGCGCTATGTAGATGTTGATTATTAAATATTAGGTGCGCAACTAATATGGCGCCAGCTGTAAGTGCTAGTCGATTCTGCCATAACCCAAACATCATGAGTCAAGCTTGGGCATATGGGAAACATACCGCGTCGACACAATAGTGATTTTCTTTTAACGTCGAATACTTTTGGTTTTGTGAATATGTATGATTTTGTGCCAAATAATAGTCTATGCGGGAAGTATTGATTTTCTCCTTTCAATCAAAGAAAACAGCGGATAAGGCTCATTGAGAGCTTCAACACGTTTACGGAGATGCTGATTTAAGTGAAACAACATGTTGAGATTAGTTCCGTCGCTTTAAAGACGGTGATTTTGATGTTTACGACCGTTTGCGTGAAGGAAGACGAAAACCCTTCGAAGACACTGAATGACGACATTGCTTGATGGGGATCCGTGTTCAAGGCAGGTAGAGCTTGCTTCGGCATTAGGAGTTACCAGTCAACCTTTTTACAAGCGATTCCATGCATTGAAATAATTCGAAAGCAAAGAACTTGGTTTTCTTATAAGTTGAGCGTCGTTTTTTCGCCTATAAATAACTGCTTCAGCGACAAAAAAGGAACGGGTTTCTTCATCGTATTGTAACGGGTGATGAAAAATTGTGAACCCATTTTACAGCAATCCAAAGAAGACAAAGTCATGGGAGCTGCCCAGTCAAGCTTTTACGTCATCGCCTCGGTCGAATATTCACTCTGCGAAGGTAATGCTCTATATTCGGTGGTAAAGGGCCGGTGTTATTTCTTACGAGCTGTTTAAACCAAGCGAAATCATTACAGAGGATAGATGTCGACTTCAATTAATGCGACTGACCCGAGCTCTGCGCAAGAAACGCTCACAATGCGTGGAGAGGCACGAAAAAGTGACGCTCGTTCTCACGTTTCCATGCCCGTCAAGATCTACCTGGAAACACTGAAAAGGGAAGTCTTACCCCATCCGCCATATTCCCCAGATATTGCACCGTTCGATTACCACTTGTTCCGTTCGATGGCACACGGTCTGGCTGATAAGCAGGTCCACTCATCTGACGACATCAAGGAATGGCTAGATTTGTGGATATCCTCAAAGGATGAACAGTTTCACCGTGACAGAATTCGACCTTTGCCAGAAAGATGGGAAAAAGTAATAGCTAGCGATAGGCAATACTTTCATTGAGTCATTTGTAAGCAGTATTTCATAATAAAGTTGCATTTTTATAAAAATGACAGAAAAAAGAAGACATTAAGGATAAATTTACGTATCACGTCTCCAGTGTGAATAAAAGTAATGATTTAAGCCTGGAGACTGAGAGAAGAGCTTTGATTGGGAACAGATGCTGTTATGAGCAGACAAGCGATTTAATGATGAAGTCCTTACTCGATGAACAAAAATTTAACTGTATCTGATATTGTTTTAACCTATCTAGCTTTATAGCGCGGACTACTAGGCAATAGCATATGCAGATGAGCAAGTATTGAGAATCGCGGAGAGAAAAATAATCCGTAAAATGTATGAATTCATTATGGCTTATGGAGAGTCCGACCTCGTCTGAATCATGGGCTGCATGAGGTTTGAACTGACATGAACGTCAAATGCAGTGACTGCACTAGCTTGTTTATATTGTGAAGTTGGGATCAAATGCTCCAGCGGGAAAGGTTTTCCGCAACGACCTCGATGATCGACGCTTTAGAATAATCATGTTTTTGGAGCGCTGTTAAAATATAATATAATGAAATGGAGAAAAAGCACCGAAGATCGAAGCGCTTGGGATTATTATCTACATGGGGCATACAATAGATAAGATCATCTATTATTTCGTATACTTTTTTTTTAAGTAAAGCTTCCTAGAGGAAACTGAGCAGTTATTCGTTAAGTCGAAATTCGTACTAATTCTCCACCTGCGGCTATATAAACAGAAAAATTATTTTTGGTGATTATTATGTGAAAAATCTTCTTTGAAGGAGACGAAGTTTGAACCGTACTTTTGTGCATTTCATTACTGTTGATATAACTATTCATCTCTGACAAAATACATATTTAAATATAAACTGAAATCTTATTAAACATATCTAAACAACTAAATACGATGAAAATGTGTGCGTGTTTCTCCTTAAAATATACTCCAATGAAGATTATAACAGCTTCCTTAAAGTATGCTTCCTTATGATAAAGACAAAATTGTAATACTTTTAGGATAAAAACAGAATATTAATATTTTAACACATTTTTAATTTTATCGTCTTAGTTAGCAGCTATGCTAGAATATTGCTGTAATGTCATTTAAATTTTATTTTTATTAAAACTGCGCCTCAAAATGTGTGAGTGCTTGCGTGAGCTATGATGTTAACCCCTTTTTTATTTGTTTATTTATTTTATTATTTAATATCCTTTTTTATGTCCCATTATATGTTTGTTGTATATATGTCCAACACAGTGGCACTGCCAGCCATTGCCATTGTTGATTTAAGAAATCTTATTTGTTTTTAATTTACTTAACAAGCCAAAAACCCACATAGCCCCCCGACCCCTCAAGCAGGCAGACAAACTCATACATTTAAACTTTTTGCTTAGTCACATGCGGAGGTTTTAGTACCCAGAGACGATGAAGGAGAAATTGGAGACAAAAATATTTTCTATTTGTGGTATGAGCTGTAACGGCAACATTGTTTATTTAGATGCGACGTGTTCATCATGTAAAATGTTGCTGGTGCTGATGTGAATGTTGTTGGTACTGGTGTTACTGTTGCTGATGCTTTTGATTTTGCTGCATCGCCAACAGGACCATAACCAGCAGCTCCAACGTCATCATCGTCAGCAGAGTCATGATTGCCAGGAGTGACTATAAAAACAAACATTTCATAGAAACAAACCGTAGCTGAACTTCCCCTCATCACACTCACACGAAAAAAATAGGAACGAGGCAAACAGTCGATGTGAGAGCAGTTAAAATAAAGTATAGTGAAAATTGCACTGCCACACACAGAGGCAACATTTCCTGGCTTCAATTTGCCACATGTACCCCTTTGCCAACACCACAGACACACACACACACACACACATCTATCAGATGCATGCTGTGTTTTTGTGTTTCCATAATATAAAAAATATTTGCTTTTACTTTACTGTAATGAAATAGCAGTTTTAATTGAGTTTCACTATTCACTCTTTCTTTGCTTTGCTTTCCTTCCCGCCATGCTAAAGAATAAAGTTTAGGGAAATTAAAAATTACAACAACAGCAGATAGACTAAGTAGTTTTCTGCATTTTACTCTTTTACAAACATTTCTCTATATGTTGAGCACTAAATAAAATGTCTTTGCCATAACCAAATGAGATTTAGCGGCAAAAAAAATGCAGATTGTATGAAAAGTGCACAACATAAAAAACTTGGCTGCACGGAAAAAATTGTTACTAATTAAAAATTGAAGCATACATTTAGGGGGTTAACATTGCTATGCGACGCTTTTAATCTTTAATTAGAGCAGAAGATGAGTTGTTTTATTTAGAGCAAGACCAAACAAATAGAGGTCATTACATCAAGCAGATTTCAAGCTTAACTGAAATAAAATTATAGAATGAGATAAAGACAGAGAGAAAATTAACACAGCGCGTTGCTTTGGGAGGACTTAATAGGCCACATGCGGCAATTGCACTTGAGAAGTCATATATTTAGTGCAGTTAATGATAGGCTATAACAAGAACAACCTTTATCAAGAAATTTAACCTAAAAAAGGATATAATTGTACAAAATAATAAAAACTAGACTGGAAATGGGCAGTGTTAGAATGGGGATTTTAATAAGAAGAAGAGCAGAACAATGCATTTATCCCAACGATGCGTATGGTGATATTTCGGTAAAACATAACAAGTACACTACAGACTATCTGTCATGAGAAAAATGCAATATCTCGTTTGCAATTTTGAGAAATGTAGAAAACTCCAGTCATTTATTGAGGTCGGAATTTACAATTTGGTTACATTTCTGCAGATTACGGAAGCTAGAACTTTGCAAAAAAACCCTGTTAAATTGATTTTTAAGAAACCATTTTGATCGATTTTTGTAGAAAGATTATTTTCTAATTGGATTTTTAAGAAAACATTTTGAACGATTTTTGTAGAAAGATTATTTTTCAGTTGCCGATTTCACTAGTTTTTGGTTCGGCTTTTGCTCTTGTTTTAGCCGGTTTCTTTAAATCATTATAGCATTTCTTAAATTTTGGTGAAGCCTCATATTTTACCACATCGTAGAAGGGGATTGCGTTCACTGCAAATGAAAACAGTGGACAAAAAAAACTAAGCTACTATAGTCAATCAATTAGAAATTCAAGAGAAAATAATGAATTTGAGAAAATCGAGCATTTTTTACTGATGGAACAAGAAGGAATTTAATGGAGCTAATATAAGCATAAAAATGTACACATTAAATTGGCCATTTGTGTGAAAGGTACGCCCAATTTAACCCTTCTTTCACAGACGTCAGTTTCTAACCGACATATTATTAGCTTCATATCCTTCACGTAGTTGTAATAAATTCCATCAAATATGGCACACATTATGAATTTGGTGGACAAAGTTTCACGATTGATAATAAATGAAGGCACTTTCCGTCAATTTCATCATTTAAAAGAGGCCACTTAAGAAGATCCAAAATACTTTGTGTCGCTAAGTTCGCACAACTATCCTCTGTAATGGTGCGGAGTTTGAGCTGGATCTGTCATTTAGCTTGTATGCAAACAAAATAAATTTTTCGTATTTAGTATTGCAAATGGCAATGCAATGCAAATTTTGTGTGTCGAAACGCTAAAGATATTAAAGACGGCCCATGATGGACCGACCTTATTAAAAATGCTTGCAGATGAGTGCTACAATGCGTTCAAAAGAGATCGAAGTAGTGAAAGATTTGCCTTGCCTTTGATTGGCCATCAAAGTCTTCATCTGAAGTTAATATCCATAAAATGAAGGAAATGGTGAGAAAAAGGATAACACTAGGTTTAAGAGAGATTGCCGCTCAAATTTCCGTGTCTCGTGTTTCAATTCGTATCATTTTACATGAATGTTGAAAGGCATTGCTGCTGGGCTAGTTCCGAAAGATCTGAATTTTTTTCAAAACCCAAATCATTTAAAAATCGCTGAAGTTTTACTGCAATGAGACAACTCCATTCCACATTCATAAAAGGTATTATAACTAGTGATGAGAGAATGGTTTGGGAACTTGACATGCAAACAATTTAATATGTTTGGAATCGAACAGAATTTAACAAAAACTACGTTAATATCGATGAAAATTCAAGGTAATGTTGACAGTTTTCTTCAATTCTCCCATTGACGTGCACTCGGAATTCTTACCGGTAAATAAAAATTATTATCCGGGTGTTATGAGGCATTTGAGAGGGTAATTTATTGATATTTATGGGGAAGAATTATCACGGAATTTGTTTCACACTAACGCACTTCTCACACGGCAATTACTGAGAATGAATTTCTAGCCAAAATCTGAACAAAATTCATCGAACAACAACTTATTCACCTGACATGACTCTCACTTTCAAAAACTCAAATTATCATCTCTTATCAAACTATTACGTCATCAGTCAATAGAAAACATACAAGACAATTTGCGGCGAAAACTGAAGTCTTTTTCGGAAAATGCGTTTGAAAAATATTTTTATGATTAAATTATTCGGCCGCTAATGCGACCGCAAGAGCTCTACTTTGAAGTCGAGACAATAAATTTGAATAAATAACAAATATTTTGTGTTGTATCAATCAACTTCTGGTACTTTTGCAACAGAATGTACAAGTACAACAATTTTAATCAAGTGAACATAAATGTACCGCCGACCAATGCCATTTTACCGAAACAATGCCAGGTGATGCTGTCATGAAGGCGCCAAACAATGTTAAATTGTAGTGATCGAACAGATATTTCATAAGTTCACTCAATAAATAGAACAATACAGCACATTTTTATGATAAGAATGTAACATTTTACACAAGCCTCTGGACGGCCGCCAAAAGCTCGTCCTGAATCTTAACGCCCTCTTCAATGGATAAGAGTTAACAGTACCAAGGAAGATGTAATGACTTAACTCGGCTTTCCAATGAAATTTACTTTGAGTTGGAAACGATTTTTTTAGATTCCAAGTTAGCATCAAAGGAAGTTAAGACAAATTCAAAAATTTCATAAAATCACATAAGGTTCGCATATTTGCATTTTTTAAAATATGTTTTGATGTAAAAAATATTAATTACTTTAAAATAGACTATTCCACATTTACCTTGTTTAAAACAACACATTTTCATTGGAAACTTTTTCAAGTGATATATTTGAAAGAAACACTATGGCCGAGCTCGTTTCCGTATGGGCAGATAAGTCCGAAAACCAAAATCTCTTAAAATTAATGAAAAATTTTACCAAAAAAGCGCCTTTTCACTATTAACATAACTCTCACAAAAATGTGGAAACGAGTCACCATAAAAAGGTGTTTTTGCAACAATTCACACAACACTTCAACAATTTTGTTGAATTTTATACTTCCGCGGAAACACTTATCTTGCAGTGAAGCGAAGATTTTACCACAAAATACGAAAGTTCACATCAAGTGTAGTAATCTCATGATGTACTATTTGGCGAAAAGAATCAAAACTCAATTGGCTCAAGTATAAAAAATATATAAATTCACATATTCATACGGAATATTCGTTCGAATGTAGAGAACACATAGATGATGCAGTTGTGGTGTTAAATGATATTTTAATTTCCGCTGCAAAAGCCTCTACCTTAGCAAATGTTAGTAAACGTTGCAGCCCTAAATACTTTGCGAACTATACTGTACAAACTGTACTTTACTATACTTTATGAACTATAAAATCCAATCACTAGTTCTAGAAAAAAGAAGGTGTAGACGTAAATGGCAGCAAAATAGGTCTCCAGAAGCTAAACTGAGACTTACAACTGCAGAAAAAAAAACTCAGCCAGCGCAGAAATTCAATGGAGAAGGACAAAAGACAATACAATTTCATTAGCAACCTATCCCTAAATAATATAAATTATCTCTCTGGAAAGCAAATCAAAACTCCTAGTCTCATGTTGAAAGTGAAAATCCATTACGAATCTCCACTGGTAAATGGGCCAGAAATGACGAAGAAAAGGCCAATATTTTTGCACAACATCTAAGTTTAGTATTTCAACCGAATCCTCCTTCTGGTAGTCTCAGGCTTCCGCAGCAACACTCAAATACACACATCATTGATGTCCACACTACCCCCAATGACGTTGCAAGCGTAATTAATAAAAAAAGAACTTAAAGATAAAAAGGTTCTTGGATATGATACCATAACACCTACTATGCTCAAAAAATTACCCCGCTCTGCTGCCATTTATATCGCAAGGCTCTTCAACGCTATTATTACATTTGAATACTTTCCAACTGACTGGAAAAAATTTCGTATAATAATGATACTTAAGCCCGAAAAAGACCTAACGTTGGCCTCCTCATACAGGCCAATAAGCTTGCTTCCCTGTTTATCAAAACTCTTTCAACAAATCTTTCTATTAAACTTGACGCCTTACCTGCAGCAGCACGAACTAATTCCTATCCATCAATTTCGATTCAGAGCGAAGCATGGTACAATAGAACAAGCTAACAGAATATCAAATGAAAAAAGAAGCGCTTTTGAACAAGGAGAATATTACTCTGCCATGTTCCTTGATGTAGCGCAGGCTTTTGATAAAGTATGGCATGAGGGGCTTATTCATAAAATAAGGCGCATACTAACACAAAACATTCCTGCAGTTTAAGAATCTTACCTAACCAATACGTAAGTAAGATATAGGTAGAGTAAGACACAAATCTCACACTACTTCAGATTTTCAAATATGGGCTGGAGTCCTCCAGGGCAGTGTTCTTGGACCTTTGTTATACGTACTCTTCACATTTGATATTCCTGTAAGCAATCAGCTGGTAACTTCTACCTTTGCAGGCGATACAGCAATCTTAAGCAGACACAAGGATGTGGTAGTAGCTGCAAGGAAGCTTGAAACTCACCTCTTGGTAGTCCATAGTTGGTTGGCGCGATGGCTAATAAAAGTAAGTGAACTAAATTGCCGTCATGTAACCTTCACCTATGCCAATTTTCCAAGTTATCTTGGTATCCACCTGGATAAAGGACTCACAAGGTGCAAACATATTGAAGCCAAGAAAACCCAAATTAAATTTAAGGCATGCAAATTGCACTGGCTTGTAAATACTGCTTGTAAATACTCACTCTCCTTTAAAGCTGGAATATAAAGTTATCCTTTACAATCAAATTATAAAGCCAATTTGGACTTATGGTATACAGCTGTACGGATATTCTAGCGCATCCAATATTGAACTGCTGCAAAGAGCTTAATCCAAGATTTTAAGAACTAGTACAGGAGCACCCTGGTTCATCAGAAACGTGAATATTCACAAAGACTTACGAATACCAATGGAAACAACAAAATTCCAAAAATCAGAAGTAAATACATATACATAGAAAAACTTAATAACCACGTTAACCCTCTTGCAAGGCGCCTCACTCACTCGGTTAATTACTCTCGGCTTAAAAGGTCTGATCACCCTGCCGCCCAATTTGGTCCCACAGCAACAAGCATTTCTCCCCACGTGAGCAACAGTTAAGCACCAGTCAAGAGATATATAGGTATATTAAGCTCGTACAGCCCTGGTAACTCCCTGAGGCCTGTATAATCATATTTTAATTATAATGTTTTTAGATTTAAGATTTAATCACGTGTTGGTAGTCTCTAATTACAAGAGAAAGATTTAATAAATAATATAAAGTAAATAAAAAAGAAAAAAATTGGAAGATTTCTAAAAAAAAGTAAAATTATTGGCGTATTTCAGGACCACCTATTCTATGTTTGCTATTATTGAAAGATACTTGAGGGGAAATTGATATTGGTTTTCTAATAGAAAACTGATATCTTTCATATCAAATTAAATTGTTAAATTTTTGGTTCCAAGTCATATCCGCCTTTTTTAAGCAGGATTTCACAAAGATTTTTTTTAATTTTATTGTGATAAGGTAAATACCATAGCAATGTTTTGATTCAAGTAAAAGCCAGTAGAGCAAATGTATTTTTTTTAAATTTATATATTATTTATGTTATCGCTAGCTTAAATAAAGTCTTCATGCCTTAATGTCGAATAATGACCATCTTTGCAATACCGCTCAGCTTTCCAATTACTTAATGTGGATGTTAACAGCGTAATAAATTAAAAAAAAGTCCACAAAAACATGAATAACAACCTTGAGTAAAATCAAAGAAAATCAAAGAAATCGTATCTGCTATTCAGTGCTCAACATCCAAGACAAAATATCTAGGTGGCCATATATCAATGATTGATAACATACGTTTGCATTCAATAGTCAACATTAATTTATTAAAAAGCTTCAATGTCGTCCTTTTTCCCCTTCAAAAAGAATACTTCCACCAGCGCAGCATTCATCAATTCAAAAGCAAAAAGGACATTTTGTCCTCCATTCGTCTGTTCAGCCATTCATTTATATCAACAAACATGTACGGCACAATCAACCACATTACTTAGTGAGCGTAGAGTTTTTATCAATTGGGTCGTTGTTTTTTCCTTGGGGTCGTTTATCTTACAACATTAGCCATTGCATTGCGGTGACAATGTGTCAATCTGTTTAATTTAATTTTTATCAATGACTTTCTCCTTCTGTCCTGCCCTCTCTCAATGGGTTGCTTACACCCTTCGAGCTTTCTTTTATCCTTTTTACGGTTTGGTTTTATTTTCCTTGCGGCGGCTTTCGTGGAAGAGATGAGAAAAGCATCATAAGTTTCCTGTTTTTCTATTCCTGGCGATTTTTGTTTTATTCCTTTTTAGATTTATTCGATTAGGGCGGAGTTGTTGTCCTGAAGTTGTTTGTTAAGCTAACTTCATTCATGTTTTTTCCGCTTATATTTCCGTTTCCTGTGTTCTTTCCGCCTTTTGTGTCTGCCTATTGTCTAGTCTGGCAAATGTCAAATTTGGTTTCTATTATATTAAATTAAGAATATGACTAGAATGGTTTCTTTAATGGAATTTAATTGAAAGAAAGAAAGTTAATGAGGTTGAAAGGATTTTTGAATTAAGGGAATCTCTTTGTGAAATTTATAATATTGATTTATAAGGAAAGTGAAAGAATTTGGTATTTACAGAAATTTGTAAAATTGTGTCTCTTTAGGGTTGTTTGCTTCACTTTATGAAGTTATCAAGCAGACGTGCATTTTATGTTCACTGTTGAATTTTTACCAAAAATCATACAGAGCACTATGAACAGCTTTTTTAGAACAGCGTTTCCGGTAATGGAGATGTTATTATTTTTAGATATAGTTTACAAAAATGTATGACTCATAAATATAAAAAGAGAAATGTTCGCTATCAAATAGTGTCTAAAGGTTCTCATAATGATAGATTTTTCTCCATTATTGATAATAATTGACGTTAATTTCAGGGGAATCATTATCTTATAAAGAAGCCATAGTTTTTGTGATAACAAATCTGTGGTCACAACCCATAACAGCCTAAGTCTGTTTTTCAATATTTTCAGTACAGGAGTTTAAAGTTTTGAATCTTCACTGAAAATCAGGGGAAGTGTGTTTTTGGAAAACTTTGCTACAGATTCCAAGGAAACGAATTTCTTTACTTAGTTGTTAACAAAAAATAGTTGCTTATTCTCGCAGTCAAAAGATATTATCGAAAAGGACACTTAGGCTCTTATGAGCTGTTGAACGAAAGAAAGTCAAAAAGTTCAAGTTGAGTTAGGCTATTATTCCAGATTAAATAAAAAACTTTAAGTGCGCCTAAATTGACATAAATTATTATTCTATGTCAAAATATTTCAGATTCGATCTCTCATGTTGAGTTAGGTTGTTATTCCTACATAAGAATTCATAAAGTTTAAACTTAAGTTGATTTAGGCAATGATGAAAAAATAATGTTTATATTTGTTGTAATCCTTAATTGGTTTAGGCAGTTATGCCAAAACAGTCATTTAGAAAAATAACTTAAGTTATTAGGTTTTTTAGGATTAATTGCCTTCCTAGAAGAGATACAAACATCAAAAATTTAGAGCAAATAAATTTAGATACGCTGAATACGATGGTGTTAATAACTCAATTGTGTCCTAACTCGAGTTAGTCTGTTATGGGTTGTGACCACAGAAATATTTTGGAAAGTTTTTATGAAGCAGTAATTTCTTACTTTTGAACAACTCAAAAACGATGACTTCAAATAGAATCTTCATTTTGAACATCTGCTGTAAAAACGTCCACAAAAAAACTTTCCAATTTTGCATTTATTTCACCTCATCTTACAAACTACGTCGGATTTTATAAAAGCTGTATTAATTTCAAGATTTAATATATCGAAAATTAAAAATTAACATATGATACCACAAACAGCTTTCATAAAAGTAAGTTCCACCATGGACAATAAATAACACTGTGAAACAAAAATGAGACTTTTAATTTAGGTTTGAATGATTCTCGCGGCAATTGATTGCCCGAGGAGAGTACTACTACAACTCCAAGATCCAGACCACTGTCCAAATTCCCTTTTTGAAGAACCGTTGAAGTTTTGACACCCTTGCTCAAAGTTCCCCAATACAAGTTAAAAAGCTCCACAAAAATGTTGGTCAGGTGAACAGACTTACATATACCTCGTCAATCATCCTTCACATTACACACCATATTCAATATCAAAAGTTAATGTTGGTAGAATTGAAGGGAAAAAAGTGAATGTAGGAATATGTGGATTCAACTTGGTTATTTGTAGTTGAAAGAGAAAAGTTTTCTGGCCTATCAGAATTTTCGAGGGGAATTTTGCCCTGGCGTTATCCTGATGGAGCAGAGTTCATCTCCTGTTGGCAAATGTTGACTGCTTCGGTGCGTTCGCTTCTCTAGATCATTCATTGTCATTGTAGATCGACAGCTCACAGCAGCCGATTCTCACCAAAAATTCGGCAATCCCCTCCTAACTGTCAATACCGATTTGATCACAGTTCGCGCTGGGTCACCTACTTTTCATCATCACCCACCAACTGTTTCAGAAATGGGCAAATTTTGCTGTGGTTCAGCAGCGATTGGCAGATAGAAAATCGGACCATGAGGTTTTTTTTTTTTTTTGCATTAACTTGGAGCTGATGCTTCTTTTTGTATTTGGCTTTATTCAAATTCGAGTAAAGCCATTTTTCTATCGATATTTTCGACAAATGACCCTCCAGAGTGTGATACATTTTCGACATAAAAATCAACAGAATGGAAGCCATGAAATCATAATTGCGCGTGATTGGCTATTACAGTATTAGAATTATAAATACTGTTCATATTTTTAGCCGCCTGCTAAGCGGCTTACTTTCAAAAAGCACTAAATCAATCAGTCACTAAACTCTCTGAATAGCTTTTCTGTACAAAATCTTATCCTCATACTGTCGTCAAGCGTCACAGCGCGAAATACAGGTTACTAAAGCCATTCTGTTTTTACTATGCCTTATATAGTGTATCTAACATATATATATTTATATCTTACATATCTGGAATATCTTCTAAAGAGGGTATTTGATCTGATCGTCTATTTGTTCTGTTAAGGCCACATTAAAAATGTATAGAATGGGTGAAATCCATCATAGAAAAACTTTGTCAAATAAATAACTATAATATAATGTAATAACATTATTATTTAATATAATTTGTACGACCACAAATGTTCAGTTCTTGTATGACACACACAAACTATTCTCCTTAAGTTCACCCATCCATACACACGCTCTTTCTAAAAGTATCGCACATTATCATGTTAATAAATTGCAAGTATAATTCAATTGCGAAGAGAATCCAATTAAAATTTGTCATTAGTTCTAATTACGGCCATAGATAATGACAGTAACATATGCTTGAATGCAAAACAGGAGAGCTCTAAACAAAAGTTGAGCAACAAAGCCAATGCCATCACCAGCACTAACAACAATAACTGTTGCAGGAGCAGCAGCAATAGCAGCAGCTAGGACAGCAATGTATAATTTATAATTATATATTTACTGTTTCACTAATTACAATGAATGACTTAATGTTTTTATGAAAATTTATTAAACTCAAACTCAATGAATGCTCTTACAACAATTTTCCTCACACAAAATGCATGGCAAGAG
Organism: Philornis downsi; assembly: GCA_019455685.1. Lineage (NCBI taxonomy): Eukaryota > Metazoa > Arthropoda > Insecta > Diptera > Muscidae > Philornis > Philornis downsi. The sequence goes on from JAHXMU010000069.1 coordinate 502,736, forward strand.
ATTGTCTGGCTTGGTGTATGTGGGTATAAATGTGCATAATGCATTTCACAAACTTTTTCAGGGATATGAGAATAAAGGATAATGATGTAGCGTAATACACCAGGACAAACACACGCCCCCACTCACCTATGCTTACCAGGCGGCTGCAAGTGATGCTGAAGGAAGCTTCTGCTTCTCGGTCACTTCGTCGAGGTAGCGTCAGGCGGTGATGACGGCGATGAAATTAGCGTTGACGATGCTGCTGTTGTCGCCACCATACAAAAACCTTACGGAAACGGATACAGCGTAAAGGAGAAGAGTTTACTTCACTTTTTTCCGTGTGCTTCGTGCTGTCTTTTGTAGGTGGAGGTAGAAAACAAAGTTATAATTAATGGGCTCTTGTTACTCACCTCTTACTTTGCTGTTATTAAATGAGTCGCTTCATTTTATTAAAATATGCAACTCGTGTTACCTTCATTAGCGGCAAGTGTGGTGGGTAATATATTTAATATCATACACATACGAGTATATACTAGTAGGAATGAAATTGTGTAATATATCCTTCTTTTTCTTTCTCTACGGAGTGGGGGCGCGGGTTAAGGTTATAGCAAAGTAGATCTGCGCAAAAAGAAAGATGACTTCTTTCTTGTAATTCAAATTTAAATAAGGCAATATGACCAAATATGTGACCACAATTTGGATAATCAATAAACGTATACGAGTAAGTCATGCAGTTGTCAGTATGTGCTGACTTAATGAAAAGGATTGCAAAGAATTTAATTCCGCCATCTATATAAAATGATCGTTATAGGCGACCACTATTAACTACTCATACTTTTAACTACTCATAAAACGATTCAAATGAGAGAGACTTTCTTCGTTTTTATTTTATTCCGAATTTCACAAAGAACTTTCGTATAAACATTATATTAAATGTCATAAACTCAAGTAGAAGTTTAGAAGAAAAAAGAAAAACTGTAAACGTGAGGGGGAGGAGGACTTACGAAATTTGTATGCCTTTACGATAAAAAAATCCAAACTAACTTAAATTCACTTGAAAAACGTTGACAAATCTACAGATTTAGATATCGATTCATCACTCTAATTATACATATAACGCTTTCGACAGTTCGAAAATGCTAAAACCAAATGTCATAAGCATGTAAGTGATCAGTGATTGATAAAACATAATGGAATCACCACCAGATTGCGGCTTTTGTTGAATTTTTGGAGAATACGTTTAAACCTAATTGCACCAACATAAATGATAGTGATATTATAGATTTTTTTGGATGTTGCATGCCAACTGGAACGACCAATTCGACACATTACCCATAATGAAACCAAACTTTAAATTATTGCCCTTAATAATAACAAGTCAACAGGGTTCGACAAAATTGAAGCTAATTCGATTAAATCGGTGTTATCCCATGTTGATATCTTATGTTGATATTTAATTCTATCTTGCGACTTCAATTTTTCCCTTTGCAATGGAAGTGTGCCGAAATAATTATGGTTGTTAAACCGATGAAACCTCAATCTATTGTATCGTCCTATAGACCAGTAAGCTTGCTGCCTATCTTTTCTAAGATATTTGAAAAACTTCTGCTGAAACAACTATTGCCACTGCTCCAAGACAAATGCATTATACCTGATCACCAATTTGGCTTTCGTCATAAACATGGAACACCGGAACAATGTCATCTCATTGTAAAGGCAATAAGAGATGATTTGGAAAATAAAATGTTTTGTTCTGCTGCATTTTTAGACATGCAACAGGTCTTTGGCAAAGTCTTGCACAGTTGACTTCTTTACTAATTAAAAAATATTCGTCCAGCCCCTTTCTATACATTTTGTTTTGTCTTATTTAAAAAAGATGTTTCTACGTAAAGGTCAACAATGATGTATCGAACATTTATCAAATTGATGTAGGTATTCCACAAGGAAGCGTATTCGGACCTGTATTGCATACCATGGAGAAGACATCAACGTTGCAACATATGCCGATGATATCGCTTTCTTATTCTCGCGTCCCTCTTCATCTGAAGCCTCAAGAATATTGCAACTGGAGCTCGACAATCTACATCAATGGCTAACAAAGTGGAATATCATAGTTTGGTATCGTGGAACGTATTTCCATATCAACGTCAACTTTATTAATCCATCCAAACGTACAAAATTGCTCTATCTTATTTTAGAATATGCTACAATATTTTAGAGAGAACACATATTTACATAATGGGTGCAACAAAGACAAACATATTTACAGAATAGTGTTGTATATCATAGACTTAATTCTAGAATGTTCTCATTTACATAACAAGTGAAAAGGAGATAACAATAGACTATATAATGGGAGTGAGAGGAACAAACATAACTCGCTGTCGTAAACGTAATTCTAGAAAAGTCCCACTCACAGATAAAGAGGGAAGGAGATTACATATATCATACTTGAATGTTCTGGGAGCAGTTTTGATGATCTTTCCAGAATATACACTTAGAGATTTTACACTCACATACTACAATAGTTAACACTGAAAAATCTTGCCATATTGCATTTACCTTACGGAGACAAAATTGTCGGCCAGTGCTCTTGAATGGCAATGTTATACCTAGCAAAGACACTGTAAATATATTGGACTTCACTTGGTCCGACTTCTTGCGTGGAAATCCCATATATCAGCAAAGAGAAAATAACTATACAATAAAATCAAACGAATGTATTGGCTGCTAGGGCCGAGATTAAAACTGTCCCTTCAAAATAAAGTGTTGCTTTTTAAAACTTTTATCAAACCTACTTGGACTTACGGTATTGAGCTTTGGGGAACGGCCAGTAATTTTAGCATCGAAATACTTCAAAGATTCCCATCAAAATCACTGCGGCTTTTAACAAGTGCGCCCTTTTATGTTACAAATAATAATTTACACAAGGACCTTTAAATACTCCTTGCTAAATCAGAAATAAAAAAATAGGTCCAATTATTTGCAAAAACTAAGTAATCACTCAAACATTTTGGCAATCACACTGCTACATGAGACTGCTGAAGTTAGAAGACTCAAAAGAAAATATGTGATAGATCTTCCATTTATATAGCATTGCAATTATACTAACATAATATCAAATTAATTGTTAATATATTGAATTAAATTTTGCTTATTAATGTACAAGTAATGAAGATCAATACATCATGTTAATATTAAGATCATCAAATTTGCTTATTATTGTTAAAATAGATTGCAAATAAGGAAAAAAATACTGTTCTTTGTATGAAAAAACCGCACTCCGATTAGAGAAAACAGATGCTTACTCGTTAGCGATGCAGGCAGATATTTCGTATACTGTGAAGGATATTTGTAAGGAGTACAATTGAAAAATTAGAAATAAAAGTTGCACTGCTTCCCTCCTCTAAGTACAACAATGAAAAGATGGTCCCAGACACGTTGAGTATGCAGAGAGAAAACTCTAACAAGTTTCCAGTTAAACATAGCATCACAAGTAAAGGAATCAGTCTTTTATAACGACAGTATTGGCAGCCTTTCACAGTGCCAAAAAGAGATTAGAATAGCAGTATCAAGTCTTAAAACTATCAAAGCTGTGGAAGGTGATTGCCCGCTTCTAGAAATAGTTTAAACTTTCGGTTGCAAGATAATGATAGGCAAACATCAGCTCCTAACCTCGATTTGGTTCAACGAATGACTTCTGTGGCATAACTTCTAAAATAATTATGAGAAAAACCGCGATAAGAATGACAACATCTACCATTTTCAATAAAAGGCATACGCTGTTTACGTACGCTGATGACATAGACATCACTCATGAAAAACTGCGAATTGAATGGTAGTTAGCAAGAGTAAGTCCAGTGATTTGCTTCGACTGTTATATTCGAATCACTGTGTGAACGCTGACAATTATATACGATGCTAGACTAAAGATTAAGGGAACTTTATTGCCTGCAAACAGATATCTTGTAATAACGTCTGGCTTTCACGTTATTGGCTTCGACAAGCAGACCAATTTAATGTTATCGGTAATTTTGCGTTTCGGAAGACTTATAATGATCTGATATTTTAGATAAGTAACTGAAGTACTGTAGTAACTGAAGAAACTGTAGTTCGAAAAAATGGTGGAGACTTATTTAAATTGATTTTATGTAGGCCTTATGCTGAGGTTTGTGTTTAGAAATTCAGTAGTTATTTTGATTATGTCGTTAATTTAGGTTCACATCGTATCTAAGATTCTGCTTTTTTCAGCAATTCAGATACGGATAACGTCGATAATTCAGGTTCAGATGAAATCCGAGTAACGTAGGCAGAAAACCTCTGTTGTCAGACCATATTTCGAACAACAAAGCCTGAAAGCTTAGGGCATCAGATCGAATTCCGCATTACGAATTCGGAAATCATGAAAAAAAAGAATAACTTGGAAATTCTCGTTAAATGGCATTTTAGTTTGAGTGCTATAGCAGGCAGACTTCAATTACTTATGTGTGTTTACCCATCAACTGAATAGGATTTGTTTCTTGTAGAATTTCTGATCGTATCATCTTAGTGATATATGTATATTGTGCGCCAAGATGTCAAATAAGGAATATTCATATTGTTGAACATGGTTGTGCCTGTGCTATTTCTGGCGCTGTTGCGGAGTTGTGTGGTTGCCTTAGACAGCAGCATTTATGCGTTAATTAAGGGTTAAGGTGGTACTTGATTTCATAAAAGAAATAAACTAAATAGGCTCCAAATTGAAGAAGTCGTTAAATGATACAAAAATTGTATGTAAAGGCGAATTGTGCGAAATTTGTATCAAAAGTTTCGCATTGCAAAGTCTCTTTGGCAGTCGACGCTAATTCACAATATTTAACCCACATTATTGTTAATACCAATTTTGAGCAGTCGATTTCAAGACTTCGTTTATCGTAAATACGTTGTTTTAAGCAACACAAAAAAATTTCATTGAAAAATATTTTCATATTTTGTACAAAGTCACTACATTACTTATCCCTTTGTAAAGGCGTTATACACATATAAAGTGTACTCCTTGTTGAGAGGGGGTGCTGGATGAAGATGCCACTTTCTGTGCCAAGTGATTGTATCTGTTATGCTCATATTTTATAATTTATGACTTACAAACTGATATGACAGTTTCCTACCAAACATTCACTTCCACAGCCATCCTCAACAAGTCACACACATTTAAATGATAAAATCCATTTGTGAGTATGGGCAACACTCGTACATCTGCGACACATATACGATGTATCCTGAGTGTCAGCAGCTACGTGTGTGTGTGTGTGTGTGCATCATTATTTGTTTTAATTGTTTGTCATTGTAATTTGTCAACTTTTGAACTTTTCTTTAGGTGAACATGTGTGTATTACCTACGTACAATAAACTACATCTCTCCCTCCCCGTGGGTGTAGGTGCAAACACTGATGATATCTTTATGTATTGGCAAGAGAAGGTGCGTGTGCGCGCGTGTGTGTGTGTACTCGTATGAGTGTATGAGAGAGTTTGCATTTGGAAGTTAAGCAAAAAGTTTTACAAATGGTTTATGTCAATTTATTATGTTGCATGATAAATGTTATTAAATTCAACATACTTTCCTGAATGCCCATGGAGATAAGTGTGTTTGTGGTATGTGCATGTGTAGACGTATGTGTTTGTTCTTAAACAATTACTCAATTAATTACGGTTTGCATATATTTTCCAAAGAAGTATTTGCTATGAAACAAAAACTATTTTAATTGTTGTGTTGAAGGCAATAATTATTTATTTTATGAATTGCTTCATTTTATTGAAATTTGCCTCAACAATGTACAATACTTTTTTCAACTTCCGGGAAATTTGTTAATTGCAGTAATTGCAGCAAAAAACAACATTTGAATTTAGGTAGAGTTGCGAAATGTTCTACAAAACCTCAACCCCACCTTTTTTGATTTCATTAATAGGATCTCCATAACAGCAGTTTTAATCGGTTGCATCCGAATTCGTCTAAGAAAGCGTATGATTGATGATTCCACTTGTACAATTTTAAGTTTTTGGAGGAAAGTATTTATTTTAATACACTAGATATTATATGGGCGTCATGGAACATTTAACGTAAATTTTTCGTCTAAAGATGATTCACAACATCTGCACTTATTGGCATCTGGATAGTGTTGCTCTGTGATTCATTTCATGGCCTGCATTTAATACAAGTAACCAAAGCTACTGTCAGCCATATAAAATCAATAAAAATACCAGAGAAGAGAAATGGGAACTCTCAAAATATCTATGACTTCTAGAAACTTATAAAGACTACAATTCAATGATATGCACGAGGAAAGATGTCTCCTACTGATTAGCAACTGCTTTTGCCAAATATCACCAAATCTCAGGGAGTACGATGGACAGCGATACGCACCACGCAAAAAACGGCACAAACTTTGATGCGCCATGCAGATGCGTCACGCAGAAAGGCCTGAATTCGAATACGGTTTTATAACATGCAATTGATCTAGATAGTTTAGCCCACTGTTTGAATTCTATAAGTGGATGAACGGCAGCAAATCGTATCTTGTCGAAATAGCAGATAGCAGAATGGAAGATAACGATCGTGAGATAAAGTACAATTTTATGTGTGTGTCGAAGAAACATACGACAGCAGCCCTGGCTATGATATAAAAATTGTTTTGATAAATACCAAAATGAAAGGCAAAATATCCTTACATAACCATTTGGTACATTCAAAGTAGCGAAGCACAGAATATGGTAGTAATTGGATTCAGATTCCAACCCGATTCCAAAGATATCAACAAGGCAACTTGGCTAATCTCTCATCAAAATACGAGAAACCATATTGATTACGTGATAACAAATGGAACAACAACAGTCAGTCTGTGTAATTCGTCATTCGAAAATAGAATCTGATTACCATATAGCATTAAATGTGCTCAAGGGAATGAATGGAGTGCACAACGATATCGCTCACATACCTGTCACCGATGTAGCAAAAGCCTATTGCACAAACTCTTCCAACTACTACAGCAAAGCTTCCTCTTCTCGTGACATGCAAAGGTAATATGCGACGAATTTGATAACAACAGCACACAGGCCTTAATACGATGAAAGATGAGATATTACTTCTAAGAAGAGGAACTTCTGAGAAGAGAAATGAGATATCACCTATTTATACTGAATGGTTAATCGTGGAAAGAGCGCGAGAGCGATAATTTTAAAAGGAATAGGACTAGAGATGAAGATCCAAAATTCAACAAAAAAAGGCAGGGAGTTCTCCTCCTATGAAGAAAATATGAAAATATCCGTTCGCTAACATGCATAGTGTGTTGTTGACTGCAATGCTTTTTACGAGAATCCAGTAGAGCTAAAATTATAAAAAAAACATAGCTGAGTTTGGCATTCCACACCTTGAAACGGTATTGCAGCCTTCTCAATCATTAGTAAGGATTAAATAAGAATGGGATCTGGTCGCAAACTTGAACCAAACAAGTTTTTTTTATCTCAACGAACAAATAGTCTACTCGTTTGGTACGCAGTGTGAACGTTGACAATATAGCCTTGGGGTGGTGGGTGACTTTGAATAATTCGGCTCCTCCCTCTAAAAAATTGATGACGTCAGCGTGATGACGTAGTGCTTGTAAACAGAATTTGTACATAGCTAGAAATTTTATGATAAACCCCTCTCTCGGCGCAAAACCCCAACTATTCCAGACCCCTCCCCAACACAGAATCCGTGGTTATGATTTAAATGGACGAATCTGTTGTGGAAGCCTTTGTGAGGAAAATAAAAGTTATCGGCATTGTTTTTATTGTGAGCTTTATGACCTGTACGCTAACATCGAATTGGTTAGAGGCAAAAAAACAGCATTGTGTAGGCTGAGGAGTATGTAGGACAGCAGGAAAAGTCTTTGGCAAAAAACCTGATGGGCGATGAAAACGAATACGAATAAAACTCTGATGCTTGGGTCAGTCCATTATAACCCAACTAAACCTTGGTGTGACGAACTGGAGGAAAAGCTCAGTAGAGTAAGGCGCTCTAAACTCTGCTTTACGTGAGGTACTTAATGCAGGGTTTTAATTCGACGCCGCGCTCAAGAGCTTGGTCTTCAAATAACAAATTTGGCCACAATTTTGCACAATGATTTGCATTTATTTCTATTCAAGATTCAGTTGACACAAGAGCTTCTTCCACAAGACCATATGCCAGTAGGATGTTACAGCTCGCCCATGACAACCCCGATTTTCATGAAAGAATCATAATGCCTCGTCATATTTCCATTTGAATGGATATGTGAATAAACAAAATAGTCGTTTCTGGGCAATGGATAACCCTCAAATTATTCATCAGTCACCTTTGCATCCATTAAAAGTGAAAGTCTGGTGTGCAATTTGGTCAAGAGGAATCATTGGGCCTTACTTCTTTGAAGCTGAAAACGGCGTAACGTAAATGGATATTGTGATATGATTGAAAACTTTTTAACACCAAAACTGCATGCTTTGGGCTTGATTAACATGTGGTATCAACAAGACAGTGGCACATCACATACACCCAGGATTACAATGGAATTACTGGGAGACCACTTTCAACAACAACTTATTTCATGAAATGGCGATGTTGATTAGCCTCCACGGCCGCCTGATTTGACTTCTCCGGACTCCTTTTTGTGGGGTTTATGCAAACAAAAGAGAAATGTTTGAGCAACTCAAACAAAATATTAGTGATAAAATTAATGAAATACCGCGTGAAATGTGTGAGAATCTAATAAAAAATTTGCTCAAAAGGACTCGCATTTGTGAGGTTAACAAACATTTATCTGACATTGTATTCCATACATAATTGCCTATATAAATAAAACATTTGTCAATATAAGATACACTCTCTTTTATTTAATCAAAAATTATAAACAAAAAAAGTAGTATACCTTAACGACGGACACCCTGTAGATAAACATTTCTACTACGGCTACTACGAATCAGAAATTAGTCAACAACATCAGAAGTGAGTGTTTTAGTTTTTTTTATGCTCACAGCGTAATTCAGATCAAAAGTTTATACGCAAGCAAATGAGCAAAGATGGTTACTGCGCTGTCTTATTGCTCTGTTAAAAAAAACATTTTAATATAAAAACATCCCCATTAGTAGAAGAAGAAAATTCTCTCTTTTCAAGACCATACAGGTATCAGATACAGCTGATGAAATATAACGACTTTAATTACGAATTCCTTCCTCATTTTAGCGAATTCATCACATTTGTCTTGAAAAGTGTAAGGTAATTTGAATCGAATAAGTACAAATAAAAGAGATTTGTTGGAAAATGGAGAAGCCCAAATCTAAACTGTTTTTGTTGCGAACCAGCTCTTCAGTAAATTGAATTTTTCAAAGACACCCTCTTACGCCACGTAATATATGGGTTTATTACTATTTTTTTTTTTTTTTTGTTTTTCAATTAAAAATCGTATTTTTGATTTCTATTTCAATAACTGCAGTTCTTCATTTAGTAGTTCTTTATTTTAAGTTATTTCCAATAATCGTACCCACGTTTAGAGCAGCTTCTTAAACATGTAACCCAGTTGTTACGATTCTTTCTCATATTTATCAACTAGTATCGTATATTGCACTTAGCTAACTCTTAGTGGTTTCATGTCTGTAAAAATGCTAAAAAAAACGTCCATCTCTGTAGACATGGGTTCACTTTTTTTTCAAATTTTTCCTACTGGCCCCTTTTGGTTCAGTTCCTAACTTAATTTGCCAAAGGACATACAATATTTTCGTTTAAGACTTTGATATCGTCCTTTATACTGGTAGCAGAATGGAGAGATATAAATGTTTAAATCGACGTTAGATATGGCAACTAAAAATACATGCACTTCCATGTGGTCTCAGATGGAAGTTGCTGCCAACCGGATGGCAAGCTTAGACATTTCATATGATGGAGGATATATTGACTTATTGCCCTTAGAGTAATGAAGTTAGTTGTCGATGAATTAAACTTTTAAATTAGTGTATATAATTTCTACTCTGTCACAATGGGAAAATGTACTATATGTATATTATACTTGTATGATCCCATTGATTTTAAAATACGAGATACAATTAAATTCCTTAACAGCAACGTCCATTATAGTGGCAAAATTCACAGGAGCGATTATTGCTTTCAATCAAATCCATACGATTGTATATCGCTAATAGCGATATCCTTTATATAAAGACGTATAGGCTAGTGCAACGCATTGTTCTTTGCATTGATGTTTCAATACTTAAAATGTGACAAATTTTTGCTTCAGAGAAACTTTAAAAATAGATTGGTTGGCTGTCATGGTATCAGTCAATATGAGTAGAACGTTAATATGTCAGGGGTGTTTAGTTAAAACCATTGACATATTTTGCTTTGTTCATTGCTTATATAAAATTTCTGCTGTTTTTTAGTCCTTCCTAAATGCTTTCGCAATCTACTCAATCAGTGGCAGTAACACCTGGCACTTGATTCCCTGTGACCCAATTCTCAAACCTTAGTTTTAATACAGATGTCTTAGCTGTATTTCTGGCATTTGCATTTTTCTCAACCTGTCTTTAGGTCTTAAGGTTTGAGCGATTGTGCAAAGATTACTTTGAAGTTATGGGAACAATTGCAAATTTCTTTCTTTTGAAAACATTTATAGGTTTCTTACGTGTTCGTGTTAGAACTTTCTGTGTTATATTGCGGAGTTGTGGATTTTGTTGGTTGTGTCGTTTACGATATCGTAGCTTATTTAAATATCGCGTTATTATAATGATCACACATTATAATATACGACCGTAATGTTGTCAAATAGTTTTTCGCGTGTTATTAACATTTTTAGGGTTTTTATTTCCATTTTATTTATTACTTTCAACTTTTCTTTGGTTCACATTTTACGGGTCGCTTTACGTTTTGTTTTCGGGTGGGAAGGAGATTATAAACCCATCTCCATATGGCAAAATATTAAATGGAATAACCTGGGAATGGCTGGAAACGTTATAAAAACGATATCTAATGCTATATATTTATTAAATATTAGTACATAATAAAAAAAAATAAAACAGAAAGAATGGGTAGAGAGAGAACAATAGAGAGGGAAAAAGAATACACAATGCAAATAAATAAAATAAAGTATTAAATAATTTTATTATAGTCATAAACACATCGTCATTGTGCATTTTATTGTTATTATTATTAGTATTTATAATGATATTACATACACATACGAGTATATGATTACATAAAAAATTGTGATGTAAAGAAATACAACGGAATTGTTTCGTTTTGAAATATGAAAATATTTCGTTCGTTTTTTCGGAATATGTTTACTTTTTCTTTGTTTTAATCGTTTAATAGTTATATTTTATGTTATTTATTTGCTTTTATGATGTACAAATAAATGTCATAATGAATGAGTTATAGCAAACTGTAGGTAATTTCGTAAAGAAACCCAGTAAAAATAACTATGATCTCATAAATGTTTATTGGCGTATTTAACACATTTCCTGCGGAAGTAGGAAAACTCCTTTGCTCAACTTAAGTTAAAAGAAAACTACTTTTTAAATTTGTTTATGTCTGTTCAAGTTAATATAAAACTTTTGGAATTCTAAACAATATGAATATATGGGAGCACTATTGGAATTTTCAACACTTTATATGCAGAGGGACAAAATCTTCCCTCACTTACTAAAATTAGCTTTAGATTTGTTTAAATCTTAATTAATGGAAGAGATCAGAAAACTCGAATTTTATATGCAGAGGGACGAAATCTTCTTTCGCTTACTGAAATAAGCTCTAAATTTAAAATTTTCTAAATCTTAATTAATTGCAGAGATTAGAAAACTCGAATTTGCTGCTGAGTTTCAAATTATGCAATTTTAACCATTTTTACCAAATAAAGCAACATTTATCAATCAAAAAATGTGGAACAGACATTTAGAGTACAAAATGTTCAAGCCAAACCATTTAGGCCTTGGTATTATAAATATATTTCGCTTAGGCACCCACTCGATGTATAGGTAGTTTAACAAAATCAAAGATCAAAATTGTACATATTAATTTAAGTATCAAGCACTATAAACGAACAAAATGAGAGATCGCTCTTAAACTCCGAGTCAGGATAGAGGAAAGTTTGCCAACTTAGCGGGAAGAATAATTTAGCGGTCTTTTTGGAATGGAAAATGTAAATTGCCATCTTTGAAAATAAATAATTTTTACAATTTTGTCACTACAGAAAACCATCAAATCACTAAGTACCATCTGATCTTTATACCATCTTATATTTGGGACACTATAAGTTGCAGTGAATGCAGCGTATTAAAGCCATTTCCACAAAAGTAGATATTCTACAGAATTTCTTCTATAACGTTAACATTTATTCGTTAAATAGGAGCAATTTCTGAGGTTGCAGTTGATTGCTAACGGACAAATGTATCCATTTTCGTACACATTCGTATTCTGGAATCGCTCTAAACGTGGCTATTGAAATATAATAAAAAAATGCAATTATTCTTGTAGAATGAATCAATTCAACGTATGACAATAGGGTGTTTTTGAAATGACAAAAAATTTGGCGTAGTTCAGCATGTCTTTGACGTTAATATTGACAGCTTTTGGCACGAGTACACAAAATTGGTGTAGTAGGAATAAACTTGTCTTGCAGGTTGAATAAACGTTAAGAAAAAATTAAATTTTTCAATAATGTTTCAACATTTTTAATTCTTAATAGCACATAAAAATAGTGTTAGGTGTGCAACTAAGTTCTGGCTGTTTTTTTTTTATAAAAATGTAATTTTATTATGAAAACATGTTTACAAATGATTCATTGAAAATATTTCCCATCGCTAACTACAACTTTTTCGCATCTTCCTGGCAAAGCTCGAATTCCGTCACAGTAATTTTGATGTCGTCATACAAGTTGAACTGCTGGTCAGTCAGACTGTGTGCCATCAAGCGGAGCAAGTGATAATGGGACGGCGCAATATCTGGAGTATATGGCGGATGGGGTAAAACATTCCATTTCAGCGTTTCCTCGTAGGCTTTAGTGGTCTTGCCCACGTGAGGCCGAGAGTAGAATGCTGAAGAATCACTTTTTCATGCCTATCCGGGTATTAAGGGCGTTTCCTGACTCAACTCCATTTACTGAAGTCGATACCAATCCTCACTGATGGTTTCGCTTGGTTCCAATAGTTCGTAAAAAATAACACCAACCTGGTCCCACCAAATACAGAGCATAACCTTCGCAGCGTGAATATTCGGCCGAGGCGACGACGAAGAAGCATGACCGGGCAGACTTCATGACTTTATTTTCTATGAATTCCTGTAGTGAATCCATTTCCCATCACCCATTCCAATACAATGAAAAAAACCCTTCCGTTTTGTGTCGCTGAAGCAGTTGTTCTCGGGGGAAAAAACGATACTCAACGTCCCTTGGCTTCAACTCATAAGGAAACAAAGTTCCTTGCTTTTCAATCATTCTCAACGTATGGAACCGCTTGGTAAAAGGTTGGCCGGTAACTCTTGATACTGAAGAAAGCCATACCTGCATTTGACACGGATTCCCATCAAGCAATGCCGTCAATTCAGTGTTTTCGAAGTGTCTTCTTTAAAGTGAACGGTCGCCAACATCAAAATCCCCACCTTTAAAGCGACGGAACCAGTCGACACGTTGTTTCACCTAAAGCAGCATCTCCGTTGGCGTTTTGAAGCACTCGATGAGCTTCAGCCACCGTTTTCTTCGATTGAAAGAAGAACATCAATACTTCCCGCATATGATGATTATTTATCACAGAATCATACCTATTCACACAACCAAAAGAATATAACGTCAAAAGAAAACCACTATTGTGTCGAGACGGTATGTTTACCATATGCCTAAGCTTGGCTCATGACGTTTAGATTATGGCAGAATCGACTAGCATTTTCAGCTATTGGCAACCAGCAGGAGGTTAGTTGCACACCTAATACATGTAGCGATAAGTCTATAGATAGTCTATGACATTATACCTCGCAAGTCCCACCAACCAGGTCCCACCAACAATACATTTTGAACCAGTAGAAAAAAGATTGCTCATGCAATGCTAAAACTATAATACTTTCAGAGTTTGTCTGATATTTTACCATATATTCCATACTTAAAAGTAATGAACTATACTAGTTGATAGATATAGGAAAGAACTACTGCATTTTATAGAAATCGAATCAAACTTGATATACTTCTTCTTCTTAAGTAGGGGACTGGAATGGACATCCTTATCTATTATACGCCACCCGTAGAAAATAATTCCAAACGCATCGATCTTCTGCGCTTCTCCTCCAATTCATGACACCAAGTTTCGATAGCGTTTCAAAAGCCTGGTCTTTCCAGCAGAATTTTTCTCGTCCTCTTCTGCACCCTTCGTCGAGAATGTTGTCAAAAACTTTCCTTGCCGGAGTATTTGGGTCCATCTGCACATCATGACCCAGCCAATGCAATCGCTGTATATTAATACGTTTGACCACGTCGGTGTCGGTATATAGTTCATACAGCTCATTATTCATGGGATGCCGATACTCTCCGTTAACGATGACAAATCCATATATTTTCCGGAGTATTTTCCTCTCGAAAACTGCCGGCACTGATTCATTCGCTTGCGTCATAATCCAGGATTCTGCGCCATATAGCAAGACAGATAGAGCCAACGTTTGGTACAGTCGGACTTTTGTTTGTCGAGGGAGGGCTTTATCATTGAATCGCTTACTTAGCCAATAGTAACATCTGATAGCAAGCAATACTCTCCTTTTTATCCCCAGGCTGACATCATTCGTTTTGTTTGCATACAAATTGATCTTGAGGATATTAAAAACTATTTTTCACGTTTATTAAACTGTGACCATCCACTTCTTTTTTTGAAATACACACTTAGTTTAGCTTATTATTATGTTCAAACGCTCAGTTTTTGTGAAGAAAAAGGTCTCCCTTTTGACTACTCTACTCTTTAGGTAGAATACTCGTATGTTACTACAAAGTCCCATTCTTTTTATCAAAATGTTCTTTGATATACATTTTTTGCATTGATAGATATTTGGGAAGAAACACTTCATATAGTTAATCAAATGCAAATACTGCTTTTACAATGAAAAGTATCTAAAAAAAAATGATTTTCATAAGGAAAAGTTTCCTGAAAGTCACTCTTCACATAGAAATTTGTTTTAGAAGATGGTTTCCATGCAGAAAAGATTTCCGCAAAACATGTCTCACATAGAAGGCTTCGTATAAAAAGTATCATGTTATACATCTTTATTTTTAGAGAGGAATTTTGGAAGAGAGTTCTAATAGACAAAATTTTTTGGAAGCACTTGTAATATATGGAATTCTCTAAAACACCATTTTTATTTTCTTAGAACTTTTTTTTATTTTATTTTTTTTAGGAAAATAACGTAAAGATAACTTTTGATGTCTTTGAAAACACAAGTAACTGCGTTAGAATAGATTTCTCATATTGTATAGTGCCTTCATATATAACGTTCATAGAAAAGTGTTTTAAAATATAGTTTTTATATGGATAAGTATCTTAGAAGTCAGTTTCCATATAGAAAAGTGTCTTGATACAGAGTTTCAAAATAGAATAGTGTTCTTTAAAAAAAACGTATCATATAGTATAAAAAGTATCGCGTTAGAAGCTCTACTTTTGGAAATTGATTTTAATACTTATTACATATACTTACTGCATTATTTTATACTATAAGGAATCTTTGAAATCACATGCCTTATAGAAAAGTATATTGGAAATGATTTCCCATATTGAACAGTGTCCTGAAATATAATCGTCATAGGAAAGCGTTTATTGGAAAAGTGTTTTAGAACTTAGTTTCCGTATAGGAAATTATATTACAGTTTACGTATAGAAAAGTGACTTGGCAAACGGCTTCCAAACAGAAAAAAAATTCTAGAAAAACCTCTCACATAGAAGGTTTCTGGTAGACTATCGATTTGATTTTCTTCTCAAGGGTGAAATATTCATGGTAGCAGTTTTGCACTTTTTTTTAATTTTTCTGTATAAATTTTTCACTATGGCCATGAATTTTCTGGCAATTTGTAAATTTAGTTCCTATTGTACATATTGTATAACTTCATTTTACGAATTAATTTTGTTTTAAGGTAGTTGAATATTTTATACATATATTTATATATTTCACCAGATTTACTATTTTACCTCGCTATACTACTCTGCTGTACTATCTGGCAGCACTAATTAACATTTTGTTATTTTTGGAAAGGACGAAACACATAAATTACTACATATTTAGTGCGATAAGCATGCGTCTAACAAATGTAAAATATTTTCTTAAAACAACAATTAGTATATGAAATCATATCAACCAAATTTTAGGTTTCTTTGTGCTTATGACACATGGAGTCACCTGACACATTATTGTGTATTTTTTAATTACAAAAAAGAACAAAATTTCGTGTTAACTTGTAAACTATTAATAAGAACTATTTAATTCGTCAACTAAAACACACACCAATTAATACATTCCGGCTTCATGTAAATGCTCACCGAATTATTCTTGTTTTTTCCTAATAAATATGAAATGTCAAATAAAAGAATTATATGGGTAATAAACACCTTTCTGACTCCGTAATATTCGCAGTCTTATCTTTATTATATCGTTAATATGTTTTAGGTTCTGTTTGTGTGATTTGAAAAGGAAGTTCATAAACATTTGCTGTTTTATTTATACTTTATTATTTGATATTTATATAATATATTTATATGGATGCCTACAGCTAGGTGAGTGTATTAATGCAGCCTTGTGAACTACCTATACCTTTGAACAAATGATATACGTGTATCTCTTTCAGTGAGTATGTGTGTATGTGTTTGGAAGAACATAAAATATATTGCCTGTTGACAGTTGACATTATGAATTTATTACTATTTATTTTATGTTCGAACGTATATTATACGTTGTTGTATTGTAGTTGAACTGTAGATTGTACGAGTATATAATTCATTACATGCCATATCTTAACTTTTAATACTAAAACAAAGCCAACAGCAGCAACAACGGAAAACCAAACATCTATATTTGGCAAAAAAAATGGGTGATGTCAAGAGTTTTTGCGCCATATCCATCGTCTGTTATTCTATATCTTAGTGTACATCGAATCGTGTGTATTTTTTTCGAGTTCACTATCAGCTCGTACTACCAAACTCCTGTCGTTTTTGAACAGTCTGTTTCTACAGATCCAGGTAATAGTATTTGGAGTGAATGTATGTAGTTTTTGGCACGTAAACAACAAACTCGACTAAAAAAACATAAATTATCAATACTGTCATCATGGCTGTAAATAGTAAAGTTACTGCCTTTCTTTTGCTAGCCTATTTTCGTTGTTCATTTGCAGCCAGGAGTTGGTATTTGGTATGGTAACATGGCCATTAACCGTAATAATGTTGGTTTATATATCTGCTTGTCTATTTGCTGAAGAAAAAATGTCCAACCCCATGTATACAAGTTGTGCATTACAAAAGGCGGCTCTGCTGAAGGCCATTAAACACTTCAGTTACGAAAATGGCACTCTTATTTGTTGCCTAAAGGTCAATGACTTCTATTTGAAAATGTAGGGTCAACATCGATTCTGAAACAATTTTTGGAACCAATATAACAAATCAGTATTCAAAAATATTATAAGTTAAATAACACATTTTGATGCAGTGAGAAATAAACAAAAATATGTGCTAATTTAATTCTTTTTTCCAATTCTAAGTCATTGGTAGGCAAAAGTGCCGCATACAAAATATACAAATTATTTTCTATACCTAATCTCTTTAAAACATATAAAGTTTTTATATAACCCAACCTGTTTAATGGCGCTGTAGATGTTCTTTAAGTACCGTGAAAATAAGTATTACTTTTGGTGTATGAAGTATTATTGATAATTTAAAATAAAAAGAAAACCAATGTTCCAAATAATCTTTTGAAGTTTATATTTAGTCCTTGAATGTCGCGAACTATCCTATCCTATTTTGCGCACTTGTGTAACTTATAGTCCATTTTGTTTAGGGCGTCGCAGTAGATAATTGCTAGATAAATATTCCTTTCGTTTTGCCGACTTAGTCTACTTTTCCATTTAAATGGTATATTTTTGAATTTTTCGATAACCACATCCATAATCAGGTGAGTTTTCAAACAAAGGGAACAAAAGAAATATTAGGAATATTAGCATTTTCCTAGAAGCGGATTTAGATTCGATTTAGTCCAACTTTTAACTTAACCTGTCTATGAATAGAAACACCTTTTTTTGGAAATTTCAATCAATCTTAAACGATTACGACCTCTGTTACCTCTGTTACGATTGCCAGGCCTATATATACCTTAGGGGATTCGGATGAGGATTTCTTGTTGTTAAAAAGGGATTAGCAAAATCAGTGTACTCTCATCCTATGATGATAAAGAAACCCAGAAAATAACGCATTAGAAACGTATAGACAAAAACTGAATTTACCCGATAGCTTCAGCTAAGGGTTCTGACCTCTTCTTTGAATAGTCGGAGGGATTATTAATCCTTGACGACTCTTACTTTGCCTGTGGTCGCTGTGTTTGATTCTTATGCCCAGGAAACATTGATAATTGATATTTATCTCCTATGGATTGTTGAATTTTGGCAGGTTTCCCCATTGGTCACCAAAGCCCATACCAATGATCAGTGACACTTATTATTAGGAGTCGGTGACTTTGAACCTTTACCCAATGTGTTTAAATAAACTCTGCTACCCCAAACAATCATTATTAAGTGATTTTTAATACCAATTCACGAAAGATCTAGGCCATTGCATCCTTCTCACTAGGGAGTCAATGATCTTCGACCACTTATCAAAAATGGGTTACAAATCTACTCACCAGGCCTTAGAGAGAATTGGCTCCATTTCACTGCTGCCCATTGATTTTTGATACATATTCACGAAAGGTTTAGGTCATTGGATCCTTCTCACTAGGGGTCAATGATGTTCGAGGCTTACTCACCAGGCTTTAAAGAGCATTAGCATGCGATCTTCGATCCCCCCTTGCCAAGAAGAAGGCCTTTGACGCCGTGTAATTATTTGCCTCATAGTTTCAATGAGAATGATTGGGACAATTTTTATTTTGGAATTATTGCCGTAACTTGTAAAATTCTTGAAATACC
The DNA here is from genome assembly GCA_019455685.1 of Philornis downsi. Lineage (NCBI taxonomy): Eukaryota > Metazoa > Arthropoda > Insecta > Diptera > Muscidae > Philornis > Philornis downsi. Next base: position 521,878 of record JAHXMU010000069.1, read on the forward strand.
TTCACAAAATTTGAATTTGACATTAATTTGCTAGAATAAGAGGTAGCCCATTGGATTGTGTAATTAATCAATTCGAAGTGAAGTTAAGTGAAGTGAAGTGAAGTGAAGGGAAGTGAAGTGAAGTGAAGTGAAGTGAAGTGAAGTGAAGTGAAGTGAAGTGAAGTGAAGTGAAGTGAAGTGAAGTGAAGTGAAGTGAAGTGAAGTGAAGTGAAGTGAAGTGAAGTGAAGTGAAGTGAAGTGAAGTGAAGTGAAGTGAAGTGAAGTGAAGTGAAGTGAAGTGAAGTGAAGTGAAGTGATGTGAA
>JAHXMU010000069.1:522279-674981 GCA_019455685.1 Philornis downsi
GAAGTGAAGTGAAGTGAAGTGAAGTGAAGTGAAGTGAAGTGAAGTGAAGTGAAGTGAAATGAAGTGAAGTGATTATCCAACATTCGTTTGATTTACGGTAAAAGTATGCTTGGTGCCTGAAAGGGTGTGGAAAACTACTAGTTTCTTACAAAAACAATGCTTTAAATTCTTACAAAAAAAAAAATACTTTAAGTTCTCTTCTGTAAGAACCTACGCAATAAAAGAAGAAATTATAATGTTTTGAAGTCCTCCGTTTGGAAAATGTAGAAGAACCACCGATTTTTACCAAATCCGACAATATATAGTACACGTAAAGCCCTAAGGGGAGTGGCACATACCCAGTAATAATTGAGAAGAATTTAAGTTAGATCGGACTACGAAAAGGGGATTGTCAGTCAATTCGTTATTTATAATTTTACCAAGCATTAAGAAACGGAGCAAGGGACAAAAATTAAGATTACAACAGTTTGCGGAGGAGTTGAATTCCGAAAAATCGTATGGGAGGTACCAAAAGAGGTGAACCGATATAGCTAATTTACAAACCCTTCCAAAGTATTAGGCTGTGTTAAGTTTTAAGAAGTTCCTTAAAGATTGGCGAATCATCAATCGAATTAAAATGTCATTAAACGCACTCTATCAAAAAAATATTTAACAATTTAAACGTTTTTTTCTGAGTGTTAAATTTTTGCCGTAGCAAATAACATATGCCTCTGACTTAAGGTATAATAATATTTAAATCTTGCGGCATACTGAACTTTTCTATAAATAGATCTTATTACAAGCAAAAGCCAAATTTATATCTCGAAGTCTGCACAATGATATATCTTCATAAATCGTGAAATTAAATTAAAGTCCTTACACATTCGGAAGCCTAACATATTTTAAAGGATTAACATTACTCCCCTAATACTTTCCAATATTACTTATCTTTTTTTCTTAAAAATACTCTGGTGTATATAATATATAAATAAGAATGAAAAGCATCACAGCTATCACAGCTTTGTGTTTGTGAAAACTTGATTTCCGTTGTTACAATCCCTTCTCGTTGCATCACCACTTCCGTTTCCGTTTTTCTTGGCGACTAAACTTGCTGTCGACTTTATGTTTTATGATTATTGTTATTGCATTGCGGAAGAAAAACTCTACTTCCAATTGTTTTTCTTCTTTTGAAAATATTCTTCACAAATTCCCTTCTTTAGTTGTATATAAGTTGTTTCCAATATTTTGCGGTTTATTATATGATTTTTACGATGCTCATAAACATTTCCTAATAGCAAAGGGACGGTAAATAAAAATTTATCATTTTGAAAATGAAATGTAGTGGAAAATATCCAAGGAAGTTTTATAACAAAAGCAATAAAGAAAATAGTAAATAGAATCTTGGGAAGAGATATTAAAAACAAAATCAATAACATTTCCATTTGCTAGCTAATTAAAAATGCGAAAAACAACAATGCGTTCGTTGCTAAGAAATTAAATTTTCCCAAAACGATTTTATTAATTTCTTATTTTCCTTTTGAATGTTGTTGACGGAATGCTCTACCTTTTGTTTCCTTTCCTTTCCGTCCATTTCATTGAAAATCTCTTGTGCATTTTTAAGTGAAATTTGATTGAATTTGTTTTGTTGTTGCTCGGTGTTGCCTAAGTTGTTAACTCTTGTTGACAATTTTATGTTTGCCTTTACCCAACTAGCGTTAAGAGTGGTACAGGGGTCAAATGATTTTGCCTACGCAAGCAATACGCTGTAGCATAAGGGGTGTTGAGAAAAACAGTGGGTTTAACCCAACGTTGTACTCTTTGGGAGGCAAAAAGAAAAAAAGTTAATAAAAAATTAAGCAAATTCTTAAAATAAATGTCGACAAAATAGTGGGATATGGTGTAAAAAAACCTGACAAATTATACAGAAACAACATTACGCAGATTGTGATGACTGTCTTGGACAGACCACTGTACATATGTTGAACGTATTTATACAGTAGTAGCAAAAAAAGAAAAAAAAGCGATTTGCTAACCTCGTCTGTATTCTTCCCATCGTTCAATTGAATTCCCAAAAGAAAGAACATTGTTTGTTTCCCAACTCGTGAAAGCTTCTGATTAAGTATTTAAAGAGACCATTGTGTTGAAAATGAAGAGCGCTTAACAGAATTGTTAAAAAAAACATTAGCTTTGTTTCTAAGAAAAATCTAATTATTCAGTTTGAATTTGGTACCTTTGGGACTATTCAACATTTGAGAAGAATGAATCAAAGTCTCATAGATTCAAATTTCAAAAAAGAAATTCTTTTAAATATTGTTAGTTAATTGTATAGATTACAAATCCAAGGCGTTTAAACAATATTTAAAAATTTATTGGTAATTTAATTAAATTACATGATGTCATGTTATTTTCTTATAAGTTCACGAGTTTTTTTTACCTTGTGCGTAATATGAATTAAATAATATTGACTTTACGTAATGTTAATTGGAAGATTACAAGGAACCAATCCGCAATCGTAGACTATAATAAGTAATTACAATCTACGAGTAAGTAAAAACAAAAGTAAATTATAATAAAAATGAATGAATTGGGTTAGGACATAACTTTCACACAGCCCATATACATTTTGAATCATAGAATTACGCTTATTCATCATCGATGTTTTGAGCTTATATATATACATATGTATATAATATATATTCGTTCTTACTGGAACGGTTAAACATATATAAGCTGACGTGCCAAGATGCCAAATTAATGTAAAATATAATATATTATGTATGAATATACATATATATTATATACGAGACGAGTTCAAAAAATAAGACGAATTACCAAATTTTTTCAATTTTTTTCGATAGCAGATAATCGTCGAACACGCAAATGCTTGTCTTATTTATGCATAAACATGCAATATAGATAAAACCCCAACATATCTTCAAGACGAGTGTATCAACATAAAAAAAAATTAATCGAAAGTCGAATGAACGTAGCCCTCGAAATTTGAAAATTTACCCTATTTTTTAACACACCTCGTATATGAATAATATATCATAATGTATAATATTATACATTATAAGTTTATCTACCATCATGGCACGTTAGCTTTTATTTTAATTTTGATAGGCATAGCATAAACAATCAATTCTCACGTATAAAACTTTTAATCAAAAGGTACCGATAATGGCTCAATAAAATTCGTAATATTTATTACTTATTGAAATCAATTTTATCCTCTTCAAAGCAGCTCTTCCAGGAATAATACAGAACATGCCAACCAATAATCCAATCATCAAAACATACTTCAAGGTGACTCGAAGTAGTAATTTGAATTTTGGAAAAATATAAAAGTCAGTCTGTGCTATGTCAGATAAACACTATGGATATTCGATGATTTTCATTAAGTTTTCGGCCACAAATTTGTTCAAAATGTAGTAGGAGATGATGCGTTATAATGTTGCAAAATCCATGATGTTTCATTCCACAAATGTGGTCTTTGCGACATATTTCGTCTCGTCAAATGCTGCGTAACTCATATATAATATTCTCTTTTTTTATCATCTGATCAAGAATTCTAAGTGCACAACAGCGCAATAAACAATCAATATTTTGGCTAATAATAATGCATTTTATATAATGCATTTATAATGCATTTTATGAATGTGAAGTTGGAATTAACTAGTTCTAGCTTGTATTCAGCAACTTTTCCAAAGTTGCATTTTTGAAGAAAATTCAATTCTTCCGTGACTAGTCTAGCGGTAACACAAATAATCGTGTAAAATGGTATGATTTGATTTGTGAGGCAAAGAAATTTCAGCGGCTACTTTTCTCAAACTTAAATGGAAATTTTCAGTCACCGTTTCCTCTATTTAATCATATACTAACTTTAGTTGAGCACGCCGTGAGCATGTCAAATTTTTCATCACATAACTCGACCGATTTTGAATGCATTGTACGTCTAATGCGCCCAGGTTTTTCATAAATTTTATTTCGCTGTAAGCTATCTATAATGTTTTTAGTGGTCCGGCACACGAAATTCTCCTAATACCACCAATTTAGCGACAACAATTTTGACAAGCACTTTGAGCGGACTTATAAAGGGTGTCCCAACAAGAACGTAACATTTAAATTTTAAACAGAATGAGGTTATGTATGGAACAACACATCGGGCAGATGGCCGCCGCGGCTTTGCTGGCACACACGCGATCTTTTAATGAAACGTTCAATGACCGTTTTCATAAATGCTGCGGTATTTCATTAATGCAGCGTCCAATTTCCATCGACTTCCAAAAACCCCAAAGACGAGAGTCTAATGGTGTTAAATCCCACTAAAAAACGCGAAATAACTCGGCCGGAAAATGACTGATGCAGCAATTGAATTGTTTCTCTGGCTGTATGACATGTGGCGCCGTCTTGTTGAAACCACATGCCCTCCACATTCATTTCTTCAATTGTAGGCACGAACGCTTGACGTGCCTCATTTTCATAAAACAAAGGTCCAATGATTTCTCCAGCCCAAAATCGACACCACACAGTGACACGTTGAGGATGCATTTGCTTCTCGTGAATCACTCGAGGATTTTCCTCACCCCAAATGCGACAATTCTGCCTATTGACGAAGCCATCAAGATGGAAATGGGACCCATCACTGAAGATGATTTTATCGGCAAAATCAGCATTTTCATTTTGTCTCTCCAATACCCAATTAACGAACTCCCTTCGCCGTCCATGGTCAGCTGGCTTCAGTTCCTGAGTCAATTGAACTTTGTATGCATGAAGATGCAAATCTTTCGTCAAAATTTGCGGCATAGTGGATTTGGAGACACCAATTTGCTGAGCTCGGTTTTGAATTGAGGTGGATGGAGTTTGAGCGACATCATCAAGTACAGCTACGACATTTTCGGTCCATCGACTTGGTCGAAGGCGCGTTGTTGTCTTTACATCACTAACAGACCCAGTTTTGGCAAATTTATCTATTAATCTCTACAGTTGACTCTTTTTGAGCATTATTGTGACCCCAAAATGATCACAATTTGCGAACTGTAGCCGCAAAACTTTCACCATTTTGGTAAAACAATTTCACAATGAGAATGCGTTGTTCATTCATGTAGCACTCCATTTTTACTAGCCTCGTTCCTTCTACTAGCAAACAATGACAACTGTTCAAATGTCAAACAATGACACTTCGAATGGCGCCAAATTTAGATCTTGCGTTCTTGTTGGGACACCCTTTAAAATAACAAATTTACAAATTTATGTTGGGCGTTCTACTGTCATGAACTGTGTATAGACATGCGTCATTTTTCGGGTACAAAATTTGATTTTTTTCTCGGTTTTCCTAACAACCAACCTCTAGAATCTTCAAAAAACTTTTAACTATTCTTATTATATACTGCGGCAATAAAAAGTCTATCCTTAGCGCCTTCAACACGTCTTTCCACGTAAGACTGCAAAATGAATTTTATTGAATTGAATCATCTTTGGTTGCGAAGAGGACCATGTTCCTTTTGAAATGACTCAACCGGTGTGCCACTCCAAATACCTCCACCACATCCCTAAGTACTCTAAATATTCAGCTGGTTGGTTTGAAGCCGTGTTGTCAATTACCGCTGGTGTTTATCGCGCCTCCCAATCATGGTATGGTTAACCTCTCCATTAACTTAAAACTAGTGTCTCGCATACAAAATGGTGTATATTGATGACGGGTTTTGTATATTTTCCAGTTTCAGTCTCATAATCAATAACATGTCAAATCTTTGAGTAGCAATATCTTTTATTAGCTTGGTCGGTATACCATCGAGACCAGATGTGCTGTTTGATTGAAAGAGGAAGCTGCTGTGAATACAGTGAGGTCGGTGTTGTCCTCAGTATGCCGTTTTCTGACTGACATTACGCCATGTAATGTACAGGGTGCATTTATCATTTGTTGAAACCATTTTTAAGGCGTTCGTGAGTTACCAATCTACAACTTTTCTAATTGAAGACAAGCCTTGTGAAGAACTTAAACTGGAATATTTCAGTTGCCATTCAAAAGCGACTATTTCTGGCATAACAATCTATTTGGGATGTCATCCACGAAACTCAAACTATGGGGAGCCAGTGCCATTTTTCTAATTGAAGACAAGCCTCGTTATGAATTGAAACCGGAATATTTCAGTTGTCATATGTAAGCGATTGTTTCTAGCATAACTACCTATTTTACCTACCAACATCCGAGATGGCAACAAATTGCCTGGAATACGTTATACGAATTAATTTATATCGACATTCATGATAACTCATTTTTCGCAAATGTTTTGCATAACAAAATTAGATAAATCTGCACCAGTGTCAGCATATCTCAAAACTTATATACTGGTCCTCGCATTCGTCGTTAATTTCCGTATTTTTGAAACCAATTAGCAATATTAATTATTTTTAAACTAATTGCATCGTCACATTTGAATATTATTTTAATTATATTTATAAATTACTAACTTGTCTGTCCTAAAGCATAAATGTGATATTAATAATTCTTAAATTAATTGCAATTTTATTTTAATAATATTTTCGTGATATTTACAAATTATTAATGTGTGGTATTAAAGACCTTTAAATTAATTGCAGCAACATATCATATTATGTTTTATATTTTCTAGCTATTTATGATGTTTTGAAAAAAAAACAAATTGTTTCGGCGTTAAATTATAAGTTAGCCCCACAGATAAGCTAAAAGTCGAACAAATAGAAAACTCAACGTTTTGGCGATAGCAAAGTTGATTACGATTAATAATATTTCATTCTTAGCACAAGTAAAGTTAACAAAATCAGTGCCATCTATAACAATAGGCTTTCAACACTTTCATTACTGCGAACATTATTTCAGGTTCTTGTTGTTGAAGGCTATAATGGATAGATACAGGGATACAGTCAACATTTTCATAAACTGATTTGAAATTGTTGAGAGCAAACTGCTTTACGTATGAGTAATAAAAAGTTATATCTCATGTGGTTCACATCCGGCGTATACGTGATATTAACTACTTAAAAATACTTTTTTTCTTTTACAGATTGTTTTGGTCAGCAATTATCATTTTCATCCAAAGGCAAGTATTCCGAAGAGATTATACAAACAATATATATACTTTGGAATAATGTATTTAAATGTATACACCAAGCTTGCCCTATGATTATACAAAATTTTCATATGTGAAGATATTCATTCATTGAATTCTGTTATTATCCCAACAATAATTGCATAGCATTGACTTTCTCCAAATTGATTATGATTATTTTACATAAATTTTGTCAATGGCGGAAATCTCTCATTAGAACGCAAAACATTTACTATTTATTCATATTTACTGCATCAATTTCAAGATAGGCCTCTCCGAAAAATATCAACATCACAAGATTTTTCAAACTTATTTTCTGGAAAAGAGTTCAGCAAAGTGCATTTTTGAATGGTTATTGGAATTGTGATCCGTTTCAAATGAATGCGATGATTCTTCGATGACATTTTCTGAGTTTTTGGTCACAAAATCCGTTCATAATGAATGCCTTGTGAGGTGAAGCGTCATCATTCTGCAAAGTCCATAAATTTTCTTTCCTTCTTCGACAAATTTTCTCCTAAACGCCGAATAGCACATAGACAATGTTCTATGTTTATCTTTGTTTGTTTGACAAGAACTGCAAATGTACAATGAGCAACATGTCTTTGACTTTTAACCAATTTTGACGTGAGTTTTTTGGTTTTGACTCAGTTGGAAACAGGCATTGGAAAGCTTTGCATGTTAAACTCGTAAACGCACATATTAACACTACACTACTTTAGCGCACTGCACTTCACATATGCAGGTATTTTTGATAAAGTTGATTCATCGTAAACCTTCTTTAAGATTTCGATTTGTTATATAAAAGTTGAAACAAATTCATTATTCGATTTGTATCTACTTTAATCTAAGGAAAAAGCTTAAAAGGAGCGGATAAGATCAGGCAATGTTAATAACTTAAAATGCAGATGATGCTAAAGCCTTGACTCACTGCGGAGGACAGCTTATCGCAAAAAAAAAAAAAAAAAAAAAAATTTGACAATCCCTTGAGCTGGTTTGTTAGACCTTCAATTCCGTTTCTCTGACAGAACGTGGATGCCAAATCTTTCTAGGTTAGCTTGTAATTTTTCCTATTTTCCTACAGTTTTTGTATCGAGTTGGAATTACCCTTTTTCCACCACATTAAAATTCAGTGACATCGCCAAAATGAAAAATTATGTTTGGAAACAATTTAATATAATAGTTTATGAAAAAAATAACACTTTCGACTGAACCTTTAGTGACGTCTGCCGTACAAAGGACAACACATTCTTTCCATTCTTTCCCTAGGGGTCAGCAACATAGAAATTATAAAATGGATTCCATACGTTAAAGTTGATTTCCGTTCCATTATTTAGCGAAATTTCCGGTTGCTTTTTGTTACGAAACCCTAGGGTGCAGATTCTTTTCTTTCTCCTTTCCTGCTTCCGTAGCATGGAAGCAAAAGTGAAATTTTCAGTAAGTTTTGCTAAAAGAACAATGAAGGGCAGTAAGGAAACTTAAAGGAATGCAAGAAAATAAATGAAGAAAAACTTTTCTATTTGCAAATGTCGAAGGTCTCAAGGGAGGATATGAACGTTTTTTTACGTCCAGTAATTAAACACACTCTTGCGTCAAATGTCCGACATAATTTACAAGAGAGGTGGGTCATAGAAAATCTTATAGGAATAATTGTCACTAAAGAAGCCTTAAAAGGACCAAAGTTAAAGGTTTTTGCAGTGACCAAGTTTTGAAATCCTAACAATACTAATGTATTAGCAGACTGCGAATTCCTTAGAAACTCTTTCTAAGATCCTTTTGATTATGAAAAAAATACTTCAAATGCATGGAAAGGAAAACATTGTGGTCTTTATTGCTTTGAAGCCAGACGAGAACATTTGATACTTTGGTGTAACTGCAAATTACGAATTATAGAAAAACTAAAAATATTTTATTCCCGTTTTTTTTTTTCAGTAAAATACTAATTATGCCTTTTTATGAAGTGGCGGAATCATGGCAACCGTCTGCTAGTTTATTAAAATTTAACGTAAAGAAAAACCTCATAAGCAAAGGAGACAGAAAAGTTTATGAAAATAGTTTTAGAAGACACAAAAGCATTTCCACATCACCAATCTCAAGTGTTTTTAATAGACGCCTTTACAAAGGGCGTACCAGAAATTCTCCCCTTCCCCGAATCCCACAAAGGAAGTAAAACTCTACTTAGAAACTAATTACATATAGAATGCTGTTAAGACGCGCCAATTGTTCCCCAGCAACCATCGGCAGTGACAATTGTGACAACAAACTTTAAGAACATACGGAAGACTTGCAACACTCCGCGTTAGATATTTTTCAAGTGTTAACCATCAATCCCAGTCTCGCATCGCATCTCTTTTGCAAGATGTTGGTGACGCCACAGTGTTTGTCTTGTAGGAAATTATACGGAGCAAAGGCAGCGAAGAGGAAAAACATGGGCAAAATAAAAAGGAACAAATGCTTTTTAATAGAAAATTTGACAGCCGTGAAATTATTGAAACTCTGCTGTAAACCGTTCATAAGCAGACATTCTAAATGTAACGACATCACTGCACAGCAACAACGCATCGTCACCCACCTCATGAAAATGGGACAGTGGTATTGAGAGACAGTTTGATCAAATCAGCATTTTAGAGATAAATCCTGATATGTGGACTTTTAAAAAACCACAGAGGATTGAAAAATACTCAAGTTTACAACATCCAAGCTTATAATAAAATGAAACATCAGATAGTTACTATTTTGATTTAGAATTTCACAAAATTTAAATTTAATTTTAAACAAACACTCCTCACACAATAACCCATGCATACATTTTTGAGCCTGGCGAACCCAACGACCTTGGTAAATGGTTAGGCTCTTAACGAAACAGTGATTTGAGTTAGCGCACAACAAAAGAAGCAAAATCGAAACTTATGTAAGTCTTGCTCTTAGAAATATTAGAGGAACCATTGATTTTTCAAAGTCTACCAGTTTGAATGGATGGCCCTTTAAGCAGCTTACAATGCCTTTTTCAATTAAAGAACTAAGTTTACCATTTACGCCAATTCAACTACGCCTTGTCCTAGATTACATTGAATTCTGGCCTTCAAATTTCGAAACTTGGCGTTTTTTGATGCTGCTGGTATCATTGTAAATTTTGAAATGGTCTGATACACAAACATTTTCGCGTTCACGCTTAAATGTTGCAGCTCATTAATAATGGTTGCTTGCATCCTTCCCACCAAATTCAAAGCAATAAGACTGTTGCGTTTGAATTCCATTTTAATACGTTTTTTTTTAAACTATAATGTGAAATAACATGCTTTCGTAGGCTTGTAAACAATATAACAGACTGACGCCTGTCAAAAAATGAGCACGCTGTCATTAGCCATTTGCCTTTTATTTACATAGCTCTAACTCATTTATGATCTCAATACGATGTGACACGGGAATGAAAAATTAACAATTCTGAAATACATGTAAAACTGCTGAACTTGAACTAACTTTGCTAATAACTTAATGTGTGATTCATTGGAATATATTTAGTATAATTAACGCAAATACGAATCTGAAAATGTGTGAGTTAAATTAAGTGAAAGGTGATTTTTCGATCGTAGTTTTTTTAAAAATCGAATAACACAGTCAAATTTGTGTCATATATTAATATTTCAATATTATGGGAATTGATAAATTGGTCTTTTCCATTTAATTTTTAAAGATAATTTCATGTAAATGTTGTCCATTCTGAAGGTCCAATTTTTCATCACTTTCTCGAGCATTTCGGCCTGTATTCCACGAACAACGCGTGTTATGTTATCCTGTAAGGCTTTAATAGTGTTCGACGTGTCCACATAGACTAACGACTTGATATAACCTCACAAGAAATAATCAAGAGGCGTTAAATCGCAAGATCTTGGGGGCCAAATCGAGAGATTAGCTGCTCACCAAATTGATCCCTCAACATATCCATTGTTTCACGAGCAGTGTGGCATGTTGCACCGTCCTGATGAAACCACATGTCAACCAAGTTCATCTCAGGGCAAAAAAAAAAAAAAAAATGCGTATCATGGCTCGATATTGTTCGCCGTTGACGTTAACGTTTTTTCCACGGTCGTCTTTGAAGAAAAATGGACCGATGATGGCACCAGCCCATAAACCACACCAGACTGTCGTTTTTTCGGGAAGCATCGGTAACTCATGTATGGCATATGGCTGTTCATCACTCCAGGTGCGATAGTTTCGCTTGTTTACGTATCCGTTCAGCAAGAAATGAGCACAACTTTTCGATAAAACAGCGGATTTTCATTGAGCTTTTGTAAAGCCCATTCAGCAAAAATTAGACATTGTGGTAGGTTATTCGGGTTCAATTTTTGCGTGAGTTGAATTTTACAAACTTTCAAACCCAAATCGACGCGTAAAATTTTCCTTGTGGTTGATTAACACATGCCCAATCGCTGAAAACGGCGACGAATTGACATTTCACGATCGTCATTAACACTGGTCGCTACGGCTGAAATATTTTTTTCGGTACGCATTCTTCGTATGTCAGTCGATGGTTTTATGTACAACAAAGTAAATTTGGTGCGAAATTTGTAGATAACAGCACGAATTATTGATTCAGCAAGTCGATTCTGCCAAATTTGGAAGATGGGTGACGTTGCCATACCCATTCTGGTACCTCTCATGCAAATTGACCAAATTCTCGATAGCCGATTTTCCGTTGTAACCTCTAATTCGCAGTCTAAAAGCAATTACATTGCTTTGGTAAAAAGCGAGAAAATTGACGGAATTGTCATGCCCTTCCTGGTATCTCCCATACGAAGTAACTTACGATACTTTCATTTAACTTATATGTTAACGGATTCGTATCTTTCATTTCATTCAATTGCACTTTATTCGGAAAAATTGAGCCTTTATAAGTCATTTACTGTAGAGAGAGAAAAAATAGATTGCATTGCAACGCCGCTAAGGGAATCACACATGTAAATTTGCCGATTTGGCAAAAATCGATAGTCTTTCTACATTTCCCAAATGGGGGGCCTCAAAAGAGTAAAATTTTATGCTTTAATTCAGAGTATTTTGCAGCAACACATCAAGACGTAGGGTGAAGGTACAGTTCGCCTGACTGAAATTTCTCTACTGGTTGGAATTTCTTTTGAGCCAACATCCTTATCCAGATACTGATATTTCTTTTGAGATTTTATTTCTGAAAAAACCGCAAATAATCTTTTGATATAATTAGAAGACAAGCCCACTATTTATGCTTTTTATGCTCTTTAATGTCTAAAGTGCGCACAGAGAGCAATGGCATAAAGATTCGATCTCCTTCTAGCAAACAAAATATCTCCACTATTTTACACTGTGACATATAATATACCCAAAAACATACTGCGATTTCATTCTGGAAGATATCGGTGTTGGCTTTTTATAGCTGTTGAATGGTAAAAGGAATGCACTTGAACCAAAATAACATCAATTTGCATAACTTTTTTGTACCACAGAGAGTGTTAGAGGGTTTGACCCAGCATTCACCTACGCCTCCAAAATGAATTTCACAATTTTTTTGAAAGATTTTCTAATTTTGTTCCTTAGTAAAAATGGGGGGAAAATCTGAAAATGTACAGGGCCGCTCACTTGAATAGCGCCCCCTTTAAATATTTTTCTAAGCTTGATTTTTTCCAAAATAATAATTACAATGAACTGGTTGTGCTTTTATAAATCATATTTTACGTATTTGCTATAATTCTACAACATTAATTTTCTTTCATTTTAAAGAATTATATAAGTACTAAAACATTAAACACAAAAAAAGTCAGAAATTCAATTTCAGTTTTTGGTTTATTTGGATAGCTTCCCCTTACAAAAATTAGATTATGCACGAGAATATTATTTCTAAATTAAAAGTAGTATTATTTGCTAACGTCAAATTTAAAAATAAGTATTTTAAGTAAAATTTAGTAGTGGATGCTTCCGACCTGGTTGGGAATACATTCATATATTCTGTTCGGTAAAGAATCATACAGTTTTTTGATTAGGTCCAGCAAAATACACGAACAGGCCTGTTTAAGTATATTAATGAGTTCACTTTTGCTGGAATATTGCTTGCCTGATTCGTGCACCTTGCGTACTAGCCATCCCCAGACGTTTTGAATAATGCTTAAGTCTGGAGAGTAACGCGGCCAGTTCATAACCTCAACATTTTAGCTTGCAATCCATAACTTGACGACTTTTGCTGTGTGGATTGACGTGTTGTCGTACTGGAATTTCCTTTCCAAGTCTCCGAAAACTTTTTTAGCTTCAGGACATTTTAACTTCAGCTTTTTCCAGCACGGCTTTGTATGAAGTGACAGTCAGTTTTGCAGAGAGAAACTGGAGCTCTATTATGCCATGATAAGAGATCCCACCCCATTCCATAACTCGTCTTCCCGGCTGTGTAATCGATTCAGTAGGTGTTCCTCTTTTCGAGATCGTGGAAGTAGTAATTATATCCATCAGTACCATCTAAGCTATTTTTTTTTTTCGTCGGAAAATATAATTCTATTCCACTCTCCACTCTACGTCATAGTCGTATGACGAAAATTAAGGCGACGTTCCTTACTGAGATTGTTTCTTTTCTTTTTTCTTTTTAAGTCTCAAGCATTGCGAATGTGCTGCTTTGAAAATAACCCTTTTTATGGTTTATACACTTGCACTTACGCCAACTTTTTCCTTGGTTTTGGCAGTGGAGTCGTGTGAATTTGAGGCATATCTCTGAATAGCCCTCTTGTCAGCGGCTGTAATAGCACTTGCTATTCAACCTTTCATATTATTTTCATAGCTTTTGGTGTCATGTCGATATACTTTTCCGACTTCTATTAGTTTTTCTGGCTGTTAGATGAATAGAAAGTCCACACTCCTTGTAGGTTTTAATTTTGGATCTTTCCTCGACACTATAGGACTTAGCTCGGTCCATTTGACTTAAAATCGATTATTTTAAATTTAACTACACACAATTACTGCAATCCGATCACATTTATGATGGTCCGCAAAAGACTTTCACACTTAAACTGATTTCACTCATTTAAAAGAAAAGAGCGAATTAAAATAAAAGGACACTTCCTTCAAGATTTTATAAAAACGAGGCGACATCACCAGTTCACTTAACTGTATACAAATTAGAGTAACTTTTATCTTCTTTCTTCTTTCTTTATATATAATTCTATTGTACGGGCGTTGTCAGTGAACTCCTCCTAAACGGCTGGACCGCTTTGCATAAATTTTTGTATATGCGTCTGGGTGGTTCCCGGGATGGTTTAGATTTACAATTCGGTCCAATTGGACAAAGGGGCGTGGTACCTCCCATACAAACAAAAAATTAAAAATCAATTATTCCTGCTCCTGCTTACGGCATTTGAACAAAAGTTGGTGCGTAGGTTTGGTGTACAAATCTTAAGTGCTACTGCAAATATGGGCGGGATTGGACAATGGAGCGTGGTACCTCCCATACAAACCATAAATTAAATATCCAATATTTCTGCTCCTGTTTACCTTATTTGAACAAAATTTGGTACATCGGTTTGGTGTACATATCTTAAGTGCTGCTGCAAATATAGGCGGGATTGAAATTTAACTCTTTTGGCTTAAATTTTTACAGGAAATTCAATTAGCTTATTAAAATAACTATTAGGTATGAACTCTAGCTCACAACTAGCCGACCTAACAAAGAAACCACAAACCAATTGAGGAAAGTTTTCTTTAGATTCCAACATAATTTTCTTATAGCTTCATACATTTCTTCCAGCGATATTCAATAACTTCTATGCACTACTTACAGTAGAGTATCAACCGCAGACTGCACCTCTTCACTTTTGGCAAATCTTTTACAACAGAGCCTTTTTTTTAAGTTTAGAAATAGAAATTAGTTCGAAGGAGCTTAATCTGACAAAAAGGGTGCGTGATGAAGCAATTGCAACTTTAATTCACTAATTCAAAAGTGGATGTGTGAACTAGAGCATCGTCTTGGTAAAATAACACTTTCCTTTTCGCCAAATGTGGCATTTTTTCATAATATCATCACCTAAACGCTGAAATAAATAAGCATTATATTTGCCGTTGATAGTTTTTCCTTTCTGAAGATAATCAATAAAAATAATCCCAGGCTCACCCCAAAGAACAGACGCCATGGCCTTGCGTGCAGATGGAAGCATTTTAGCCTTCTTTGGACACGGTTCTCCCATTGCAGTCCACTGCTTTGACTATTGTCTCGGGTGTGAAGTCTTTGACCCTCATGTCTCATCTATGGTTATAAATCGATGCAAAAATTCGGCTTTATTGCGGTAAAACATCGCCAAACACTCTACAGAAGCATCTTCACGACGCTGTTTTTACTTTAATGAAAGCAAGCGCTGCACCGCTTCAAATCTTCAAACTTCAAATTTTCGGTCCATATACTATGTATTGCATTTTCTGAAATGCCTGTCATTTCAGCTAACTCACACACCTTCAGTCGACGATGATCCAATACAATTTTGTGGCTTTTCTTAACTGTGTCTCGTCGACCATTCTCAATGAATACTCGTACATTCTTTTTAAAGCTGCGTATACGCAGGACTAACATTTGAAAAAATGTTTCGTGCAATTAGGATAATAAAAAAAGTTGAATCTGTTTAGAGCACATGTTTCCTTAAAACACATTTTCTGTACGCAAATATACTTCAAATCATTGCTCAATGAGATTTCTTTAACAAAGTTTATTCTATATTTTCCTTAAAAGATTATCGTTAATTAAACTCCTTTGTTAGCCGAACGTTTCTTTACTGTAAATTGCTGTCACCTACAACAGTCTCATAATTTTTTCTGAGTATTATTCAGTTGCAGCCTCTCTAATGTGCATTTTGTGTTGAAGACCTCTTAGAAAATTACTTCAATGAAATTTCTAAACGAACATTTATATCAACGACAGTAAAGCTTACCGGCAATAAGCTAATACAAACTGAAATGCTCTTTGAAGTTCACAAATTCGTCACTGCAGGCCACTGTCACATAAAGTGCTTCCCATTCTCTCCACTATGCCATCAAAGTATTACTCATTTCGGTGCCAGCCTGCACGTCGTGAACCACAGTCGCAGCAAAAGCAGCCTTTGCACCAGCATCTCCCGATGTTGGGGTTTCTTGTTGCTCCATGAATACAGTTTCGCGTTTTACTTACCCTAAGCCGCGGCGTCCTTTGGCTAAAGTTTGTCATTGTCAAGTTTAGAGCAGATGGTGTGATGTGTTGTCATCTTGTTAAGAATTGCGTGTCTTTTTGGTCTTTTGTCGTTGTTAAGATGTTATTATTGTTTCGGGAGAATAAAGACTAACTTCCGAAAATGAGGTGTTTTTTTGTTATTGTAGAGATAGTAAGTCAGGATAAGCAGGAGAGTGTATCGTATAAGTAGGAATGCGGTAAGGGTTTCCCAAGCAAAGATAGAAAGAGTGGCAAAATGTGAATGAAGTAGCGGCTTGTGAGCAAATGATAACGTTCAAAAAAATCTGAAGAAAATAAATAAAATTAGTTAGATCGATCTGTTTAGTTCAATAAGTCAATTAGATTTCTGTTTCAAGAGAATGTTTGCAAAAATTATTTCTTAGAAATTAAAGGATCTAGAGATTATTAGGTGTTCAATAATTCCAGAGAGACGGCTGTAGTGGAAATAATGGGGAGCAATTGAATTAATTACTTTGCGTCTGATAAATAACTATATTTTTCAGGTTTTAGTTTTAATTTTTAATAAAAAATTACACTGCAATAATTTGATTGAATATGTAATGAAATGGAATTCGAAAAATGTGTTCTAAATCTATAAAAGGTCTCTGAGACCACAGGATTATATACTAATGCATATAGTTTTAGCCATGCATCCTTTAACACCGTTGGAAATTAATTTAAATGTTTTCCATACGTCTTAGATTATCCATATTACTCATACCCCACTAATACCTAAATTATAATTCCCTATACTTAAATTTCTAGTGTTTCGTTTAGCGTGACATCCTCACTAATCAAATATTATTTAAATTTTATTAAATTTCTTAAACTATAACGCACACCATTCATCTTCTTCTCTCGTGGCAAATCTATAGAAATTGACATCCTGTCTTATGCCAGGCACCAGCTACGACGGCGACAGCCTCAAGAGAAATAGGAATATAAAAAAACGCACACAGTCCTTTGACTATAAGTATAAACTTGAAAGTTTTTGTTATGGCTTAACCAAAGCATTAGAAGAATGGCTATTGTTGCTACCAAACACTATGGTGACAACAAACAACAAGCTTAACAATGCAACAACCAGACCGGTAAATGAAAAGAGCATTGCGTAAAGCAATAGATGTGGAAACAAACTACAACTTTGACATATACGCCAAGACTCGACACAGGCCAGACATATGTGGTGTGGGGCTGATGGGGCCAAGAAAACTCATACATAAAAGCAATGTTTAAGAAAAAGTGTTTCAGAAGTTTGTTATGGCGACAGGTCGTTAGTTTTTGAATAAGTGGCGGAAGCAAAGATTTATAAAAACCTTGGGGTACTAAAGCTTGGATCGGATGAGACGTGTTATGAGTGGGCAGGAAGAGGTGTTGAAAAAATATTTATTGTTCACTTTTGTTGAAACGAACCACAAAAAGAGGTGTTCTTAGGAATATAGAATACAGAAGAAATTCAAAATGATATCTCACTACATCGTGTTTGGTTGGAGCAACCAAATAATATTCACTGTCTAGGACAGAAATTTTTGTGCCGTTAAAAAGCAATTTTTACAATTTCACCTTAAATAATCAGGGTTATGTAATTTATGTATCTTAAAATATTTTTGCTATTGGAAGACGTTTGCGCTCCAATCATCCATTTTACATTTTTTCATAAACAGTAATGAAAAGAACGCTTACAAGTTATTGCCTTTGGACACAAATGTTCTAAAAAACACACCCTGCAATTTTACTGAACGATACAATTGTTTATAATGAACGTGGCTGGGTAAAATCGTAAAATTTTGATACAAAAAACATAAAAAACAACAAAAATTCTAAAGGCGTTTCTTTTGATTTTTGATCCGAACAAAGAAATCACTAAAAAATTTATTTGTATGTCCTTTTAGATAGGGAATGTTATGTTTTTGGTATCATCCATAACTACGAGATATCTTATTAAGCTCTTGGTATCACTTTGAAGTCCGTCTATCTGGGTGGCTGGATGGTGGGCCATATCTGTCCACACAACGATTCACCAATTTTCTGAAATTCGATTTCCTCCCAGTAACTTCTCATCCGCAACCTGCAGCAAGCCACACTTTTCACCTTAGCAATATTTCATAATTCCTAGCAAGATTTAAAAAAATACCGATTAACCTCGTCTCTTCTGGTACCTCTCATACAAATGACCAATTTAACCCATATTTTTTTGTCTTCATATCTTTCAATTGATTGCAATATATTTGACATATACGAGTATTTTGCGTTTGGTAATTAATCTATGTTCTAAGAACAAAAAAGAGCGACGTGCCACGCCCATTGTGGTACTTTCCATGAAAGTTCTTCGATTTATCAAAATTTGACTTTCCACTCCCTGATGTTACTTAAATTTTCTTCATGTATGTCGCATTATAATATTGTGTAAAGTGTGAAATAATAGACAGAATGACCACGCGCTCTCAGGCATCTCCTATACAAACTACTTTATTTAGCTTATACGTTCCTGTATTCGTGATTTTCATTCAATTGAATTATATTCAGTATAATTGATATTTAGTATTGCGAACGAAAATAAGTTGCACTGCCACGCCCCTGAGGGTACATATACAAATTGTCCGATTTACCAAAAATCGATCCTTCTACATTTCCCAAAAGATGGTCTGAAGTTGTTCGTTTAAATTTTGTTTTTGTTATTTATCATAGTATTATTTGCAGCAGCACAAAACTTCATTGATTGTGAGTCAGTTCACATGACTGAAATTTCTTTATTGTATACAAGAACTCTTTTTTTTTTGCAAAAGACAGAAAGCTCGAATTTCGATACAGATGAGGATAACCTGAACATAAATTGCGAAACAAATATAATTTGTTATGACCCCATGTAATAAATTGAAAAAGTAGCATGGAAAATCGAAGCATTAACCACCTTTATCGTATGAGTATTTTGATATTTCACTGCTACAATAGTAGAAAAATTGTATTGTAGTAAACTTCTGTTTCATATATCCAAAACGACTCAACAAATAATTCTGATTATATTTCATATCTAAACGAAATTAGGATCAATTGACATATTTATTCATTTTATGAAATCCCTTGTTTTATTCAGAAATTTTTAAAATATAAAGCAATCATAATTTGCTAATGGGTGTGCAAATTTCTGGGAGCTTGGCAGTTAAAATTTAGGGAAAAGTCAGCATTTTTTTCTTTTGCATTTTATGTTGAAACTTTGTTCGGCCATTAAACAAAGAGATTCAAATTACGGTTCGTACTAATTGTTGAAATTACGAAACTACTGTTTTATTTTCGTAGTAGGTGCTCGCGTCGATTTAATTTTCCATTAAGTTTTTCATTTATGTATTAAGAATTAAAATTACGAAACTACTGCTGTATCTTCGTAGCAAATTCTCGGATCAAATTGATTTGTCAATAATTTTTTCATTCAAGTTTTTTTTTACAAAGTTTGTTTCTAACGTAGAATCAAACTTCTGATGTCTTTTAAATAAAATTGCAAAATCAAAATCAAAACGAAACTGAACTTTGAAGTTTCGGATCATGAACATTGTCTTTTAAATACCGGTATTTGGTTCAGAACTTTTGAGGTATTTCTTTGTACTGTCCTATCTGCTCACAAAATTGGGTATTCCTCATCATACGGTTTAGTAATACGATTCTTTTACGTAAAACTAAGATCAAATTGTAGTGATCTGTGTCCGAGTATTCTTGAGAAATTCTTAGAAATTTATAATCTAATTGTCCAACTAATCTTTTGTCTAAATAATGGGTGTTAAATGCAAGTAAGTGGCAGTCAATAATATATCCCGAAATTTCACTTTTGTGCCACCTCAATGCATAAGGAAAATGAATTCTTTTCAGATCGCTCAACCTTTATAAAAACGCACTTCACTTAAATTAACAAAATATCATACAATGTTAAAAAGCTACTCAAATCAAACCAATGCAATCATTTATACTTCCGAAAAACTTAAATAGAACAATGCAATGCAATGCAAACAATCCTTCAAATATATTAACAAACACCTATCAAAATGTCACTTGATTTGCAGCGAAAAAACTGCCATCATGCAAAACTGTAAAATGTTTTACGCATTTTCTGTTGATTTTCATGTAAACAGTTTGTCATTTTTGACAGCAGTACAGTTAAAAGCTATTTGTTAAAAAATATTCAAGAAAAATATGTTCTCAAATTTTCCGTTTCAGTTTTAGTGCTGTTAACTAAGAAACTAAATAATACAAAAGAAAATGCCAGCAACTTTTCTTGTTTCGTTATTTTTATCTTATTTTAGATTTTTGGAAGTCAAGTCATTTTTCCATGCCATGAGCTGTATTTAATTTTCTGCAACAGCAATAAGCAATAATGTAGGAGGAGCCGATTAAGCATGAAATGGTGCCAGACAGTGAATTGATTTCGAACAATTGCAATGATCTCTACCATGAAATGAAGCAAACGTCAGTTTTCTTGCTTATCTGGTAACGCCAAGTGTCATCAAAGGTTGTGAAGCCAGAAGGAATGTTAATATAAATGGGAAAGTAAATATTCGTATCATTAAAAAGTGAGCCTTGCTCGCGTCACTGTACGATTTTTTTCAAAAATGTAAACAAAAGATTCCTGGACGTCACGGGGCACCACGGAGTTCTTACCAGTACAAATTCAAAAATTTTGTGCAGTCATCCCTAAAGCCATAAAGAAATTTTTTTGTAACAACTTCAGCCATAACTAAAAAGGTCACATTCAGACAGCATTGCAGAAAATATATGCGATATTTATGGCTGAATCCCGAAGAGTTCATGTCACCTTTTATTTGCTTTGATATGCCGTATTCATGTAAAGTTTGGTCAATGTTGATATTCCATCGGTTTTTTGATCAATTAGCGACAGTGCAACGGTTAGTCCCTCCCCTATAGATGGCTTTACACAAGCAGCCCTAAACCTAGTATGCAACTGGCGATGTCTGCCTTACAGAGCTCTTCCAGATTGGTGGCGATGAGTTGATAATGATATTACAGCAACTATAGAGTAAGATTTGGTTAAGCCAAAAAATGGAATCTAATTATAATCTATTATTATATGTTTAAAGAAGGCAACTATCGTCGCACACTTATAAAGCATAACCTTGCAGGGAAAAGATTTCCAGGAGGCCTTATAAATATGAAACACACCTTATAAGGATGTGTCGAGTGTGATATATTAAAGATCAAAATCCTTCCCATCTGGCTGGACTAAATATGACATGCCAAATCGACATCGGACATGGCATTTGGGTAATGAAAAATTTTAAAAGAGACGCAGAGAACAAATCGAAACATATTATCTTTTTCGAAGAATGAGACGGAGACAGCAAGAGTGAGATTTTTCGTCAAAAGAGTAAAAAATCAAGTAACCGGTCCGATCAACAAAGTGTCTAATCGTTTAAGGAGCTGCGAAAATTTGGCAAAAATGTAAAAAAAAAGTTATAAAATAAAGAACATCCGTTTGAAATATGTCGAAAGCACGCGGACTAATAACAGTGATAAAAAAACTCCCTGTTTCAGAAGGTAAAGCTATCCTTGCTCTATGACGCATGATCCTAATGAATTTGTGTTATGTATCCTAGCTGAATTAAACAATTAAATACACATTCCAGCATCAATTTTTAAAATTTGTCGATACTGTCAAAATAAAGGCTGTAAATTGCTTATCATTTCCGTAAATTGCTTATCATTTCTACTGCGTTACCATAAAGTTCAGTGATCATAATTCTGAATTCTAATGATACAATCGAATGAAATAAATGCCGTTATTTGTTTATGTTTTCTACTGCGTTACCATATAGTTCGGTGATCATGATAAAATCGAATGAATTTGTGTTATTATCTTCGCTGAATTAAAAAATTAAATACAGATTCTGATAATGATATTCGGCGTTCAGCATAAATTTTTAACATTTGTCGAAACTGTCAAAATAAAGGCTGTAAAATGCGTTACCATAAGTTCGGTGATAATAATTCTGAATCCTAATCTTTTCTACTACGTTACCATATAATTTGGTGATCATGATAAAATCGAATAAATTTGTGTTATGAATCTTCGCTGAATTAAAAAATTAAACACAGATTTTGATAATAATATTCGGCGTCTAACATCAATTTTGAACACTTGTCGAAACTGTAAAAATGAATGATGATTATCATTTCTACTGCGTTACCATAAAGTTCGGTAATCATTATGGTATTTCCAATACATGACAAATAATAAAATAGATTACACATAATAACCGATACATGTTAACGTATTTTAGCGACATTTAAAATCATGCCAAGTGATTCCGGTTTGAAATGAAACACCCGAACCTTTTGAGTGGTTGTAACACACTCAATACTTTATTAAAAAAACACTTCTTAAGTATTACAGATGAAACTCTTACTTAGCTAACTTAACCTAAAGATGGGAAGGGAAAGACCGCATTTTCTTATCGTAAACTACAGTTCTCAATCCATCCACTATCGTCACTTCAATCGCTCTTATCTAATATTCTATTTTTGTCAATATGCTCTTAGATACCTCCCGCCTTATCTTTGTTACTTCATGTGAATCCCTGTAGCGCCCCATAAGAGAACATTCACATGCAGTGTGGATAAACCCATGCATACGAAGCAAGGGCGCATTTTCTTTGCCACCACTTGAAGGATACATATATCATCTTGTCATCACCCGCGTGGTTCTTTACACGCTAAACCACTCTCCTGATGACAAGCAATACGCTACAACAGACCACATGTATGATCTTTATTACATTTCTTCATGTGCGTCTCTTTGACGTCCCAACATCTAATAATCACAAGTAAACAAATCCATGTGGACATTTGTGAACACCAAGGAAGTCAGAAATGAAACGTTCGACAATTTATGTTAGATCTGTTATGAAATTTGGACCAATTTTTTCCAATTTTAGTTGGTATTGCTGTGAGTCCTACACAAAGTCACGTGCAAAGTTCGATTGAAGTGAAATGAAGTAAAACATGTAGTTAGTACAGCTATAATAACTTATTTAAAAAGGCATACACTATACCCAAATTTAGACCGATTTGTCATAATTTTAGTGAGGATGACTTCTACCTCATACGTCCGTAGCGTTATGGTTAGTACACGATACACGACTATCGTTCACATGATCACCTATACAGCCACCTTCGTTATCTGACTGGCCGTCACCCCCATGTATCTGAAGAACACTTCGAGCAGTTCAGGAATTGACAAGTCTAGTAAGTCTAGTAAATGTATATCAAACTGTGACGTCTGATCAAGCTGCAGGTCTCGTAAAAATATAATGCGTGCAAACTGACCGAATGTAAGAAGCTCTCCCATACCTCATTCATAGAATGTAAGACAATTTGATTTTGTTTCGTTTTTTTTTTTTTTTTTTTTATTGCAGCCGCAATCCCAAGTTTTATTCAGAATCATATAAAAATCAGAAGAAGTATGAGGTAATCACATCTTCATATTGCAGAAGTCTATATTGACGGATACAGTAACATTTTTGTTTACTCAATTTATGGCCTCAACAAAAATTATTTACAGGTTTTTTCTAATACGAATTTTTACGTGGGGGAACAATGAATTAATTGCCGTTTTTTAAGACATGAATCCAACGCTGTATACCCGCAGCGATTGCGTTGATCGGATTATTTTGTATGGAGGTATGAAATTTCTTCAACTACAGAGATCATCGACAATGGATTTGGAGGCAGATCGAGAGGAGTACCAGATTTTTGAGTCAATATCAAAATCTGATATAACAAATTGGATAAGAGGCAAAGAAGATCACTAGATATGGAACTAGTTTTAATGTATAGTCACCATTATCGTACTTAGAAACAAATACATTAAGTACTATTATTTCCGCCATGTGATAGGAAATATTTTTGGTAACTCGCAACACTTGAAAGGAAACACGGTTGGAACTGTTTCGTACTTGCGAGTGGTATGTTAATGGAGTGGACTAGCCTCCATATGAACAGCTTACATACAGTAAACTGAACTTTTCTTGTGTTGTACGAAACTGCTCTGATTTTTGTATAAATTAAGAGTTCGGACTTAATTATTTATACACTTTAATGAAGCTAAAATGTATCACCCAGAAAGGAGTGTTTAAAGTCTCAAGTATATTTAGACCAAATTTGTTTTATGACCTTTTAAATCATTTAAGCGGTGTCCGTCTGTCTTGCTGACTTCTCGATAGGCACAACAACTGTAATTTTTATAAAAATATCTAAAACTTTGATCAAAGCAAAGGAATGTAAATGGCCTATACCGGACAGACTCTTCTGGTACCTCCTCTACCAATTGACATACAAGGTGTGATCAAAAAATAACCATTATTTTCAATTTTTTCCAAAAAGTATTCATTTATTCATCAAGTCACCGGGCCAAGTCCGGTGAATACGGTGGTTGAGGCATGATTGCGTCGATGTGTAATCTGGTGCGTTATCATGAAGCAAAATCCATGATTGGTTTTTCTGCAATTCTTTGCGTTTCTGACGAATTGCTTCGCGCAAACAGCGCATAACTTCAAGGTAATATTCCTTACTGACCGTATGACCTTGTGGCAAGAATTCATGATGCACCACACCATTGCATTCGAAGAAAACAGTAAGAAAAACCTTCACATTTGACCGAACTTTTTCGGTCCAGGACGAGCATCGTCATTGACATCTTCTCGGCCTTCCTTAAACCGGTTATACCACAACTGAACTTGTGTTCTGCTCGTAGTAAACTCGCCAAATGCCACAGTCAACATTTCAAATGTCCTTGCACAATTAATTTCATTTTTTACACAAAACTTAATACAGTTTCTTTGATCCATTTTTTCGAATAGTAAAAAATCGAAGGGACCAAAACACGACTAACCTTTTTATCTTTCAGAAACAAACTGACATTCCAAATGGCTGATATTGTCAACATATATAACAGACATGTGTACCAACATAACAGAACAAAATGCGAAAATCGAACATACGTAACTCACGAAATTTGAAAAAAACTGTTTTTTGGATCACACCTCGTATATTTCTGAAATTACATTTTTTTATTATAACTTTTAACACTTTAACGGCAGCAACCTAAGCTTTTGTGCATTTTATTGCTTTACAATTCTCCGTAAAATTCAACATCAACATATTAATCCTGACTCCTCTGATTACACTCATGCAAACTGCCCGTTTAGCTCATATATTCTTAGATTCGTATATTTAATACGGCCAAAATGCATTTAGTTAAATTTCGAACATATTCAGGCTATGTCAAAGTAGGCGA
Organism: Philornis downsi; assembly: GCA_019455685.1. NCBI lineage: Eukaryota > Metazoa > Arthropoda > Insecta > Diptera > Muscidae > Philornis > Philornis downsi. The sequence goes on from JAHXMU010000069.1 coordinate 547,847, forward strand.
AGAGGATGAAAAAGGACCGCATTTTCATGCCCTTTCTGCAAGCATCCATATAAATTGCCCGTTTCTGCGAAATGTATTTTTCCCCTATAATTCCTAATTCACAGACTGCAGCAAAGAAAATTTTTGTGATTGTATTGATTTATAATGCCCGGTAAAGTTCCAGAAAAATTATCCTATACAACCATCCACCTTTTGGTGCCTCCCATACAAATGACAGGTTTATTCCATATATTTTTAGCTTTATACGTTTGAAAGAGTTTTAATTGGGTCACATTTTGGCACGCACCATGGTTTGATAAGCTTAGTTCTGGGAATGAAATGTCACTCCCAGTATTGTAGTATTTGCAAAAATTTGAAAATATCGATCGAATGACAAAGCCTTTTCTTGAACTTCTTTTACAAGTTAGCTAATTTAGCCCATACTTTCTTATATTAATTGCTTTCAATTAATTGACAAGTATTAGACTTTTGTTAAAATTAATTCTGTCTATGAAAATGGTATGTATTGCTGCCGCCCTTTAAGGTGCCTTATATACAAACTGGCCGATTTAATAAAAATTGGTGGTTTCCCTATCATTTATAAGCGGAAAATATCAAATTATAACTAAATTGTAATAAATCGGTTTAGTAAATTGGTTCTTTATTGGGCATTAAACTATAGCATTTATTGGTAATAATCTAATATTTACCACTTCCTTTTTGGAGAGCCAGAAGCCACTTTTGCAATAGTGCAAAAGGCGTCAGTTTACCTCTGTGACATGTCTGCCCCGGTTTGTTAAATAGTACTTGGAAAATAGAGTGCATAGTTTACTCTATTGCCGATCACTACCTACTCAATAAGTATATGCAGCGCTTATTTTGAACAAAAACGAAAAAAAACAGTTGTTTCCTTTTTCCTATTTCGAATTACGCATCACCGCTTTCATACAACTCTTTTCAATAAATTTTGCTATTTTGTTCTTACCAGCAGAACACTCAAACAGAAAACAATGAAAACGTTGGCATTGAGATGAAAAAACAATTGTATTTTGCGTAAACTTATATTTCCGACATCATTTAAAGGCACTTTGTTTTTGTTTTCTATGCTGGCATCAAATTTCAAGCGAAATGATAAACTGCTAAAGTATACTTTCGTTACTTCCTTAATAAACCTTGGTTGGCATGACAGCAACAAAAGACCATTGTTAAATCTCTCCTGAAGATCTTCCAACTTACGGCATCCTCTTCCTTACCAGTCCAATGATTATAGCAATTTTGCCATTTTTGCTAAATAACATTTCATGGCATTTATTGTTTCGAGTAAGGATAGTTTGTCGTTACTTATTATTGTCCTGGCAACGTTTTCAGTCATTGCCATTGTTTCTAATGCCAAGACTCAGGACCTTTAGTTGACTTGGAATGAGAATGAAATCGCAGCAACACTATAGTTTATATAATATCTCTGGTATTTTACTTCTATTTGTAGTAAGAGCTATTTCCTAGTTGAAATGCAATCACTGTTTGGTAGCATTTCCTTGGAAGGTGAGAAAAATCCTTTTCTGGTTATGTGGTCCCCCAGAAGCCCGAAGATGTTTCTTAAGGAAAAACAAAATCATTAGGAAAAGTTAAAACGATGTTAAGAAGAATAGTTAGTTGACTCGTTAAATGAAAGAGCGAGTAAATTCGTAGTATTATTAATAGTTAAGAATTTTGTTGATAGGAAATGACAAACACAATTTCCGTTTTATTTATATCGGGATTTGTTTCAAACAAAATAACAGTAGCAGAGAGTTGAATTGTGTCAGAGGACATTATAAATTTAGTATTAACACAAATTGAATTATGTCGAAAGTGGCGTTGGTTACACTTTTGTATGTTTGAAATATTTAAAGTTTTGTACAGGGTGTCCGTCGGGAAGGGTGTCCTAAGTTTGTTTTTCAATATTTTCAGTACAGGACTTTAAAGTTTTGAATCTTTACTGAAAATCAGGAGAAGGTGTTGTTTGGAAAACTTTGCTACAGATTCCAAGGAAACGAATTTCTTTACTTAGTTGTTAACAAAAAATAGTTGTTTATTCTCGCAGTCAAAAGATATTATCGAAAGAGACATTTAGGCTCTTATGAGTTGTTGAACGAAAGAAAGTCAAAAAGTTCAAGTTGAGTTAGGCTATTATTCCAGATTAAATAAAAAACTTTAAGTTTGGAGAAAGACCTTAACTCAATTTATGTTTATCAAAAAACGAAATTGTAATTCGGAATAAGAGCTTAACTCAAGTTAGGGAAATAAAATTGTTTTTTTATTTTTTTGGATTAACGACTTAAGTTGATTTAGGCAATGATGAAAAAATAATGTTTATATTTGTTGTAATCCTAAATTGACTTAGGCAGTTATGCCAAAACAGTCATTTAGAAGAATAACTTAAGCTATTAGGTTTTTTAGGATTAATTGCCTTCCTAGAAGAGATACAAACATGAAAAATTTAGAGCAAATAAATTTAGATACGCTGAGTACGATGGTGCTAATAACTCAATTGTGTCCTAACTCGAGTTAGGCTGTTACGGGTTGCGACCACAGAAATATCCGCCTCTGTTAGCCTTACAAATGCGAGCCGTTTTGAGCACATTTTTCATTACATTCTCACACACTTCTCGCGGTATTTCATTAACTTCATCACGAATATTTTATTTGAGTTGCTCAAACGTTTCTGGTTTGTTTGCATAAACCTTGCTTTTCCGATATCCCCACAAAAAGATGGCCGGAGCAGTCGAATCAGGTGACCGTGAAGGCTAATCATAGCCATTTATTGAAATAACTTGTTGTGAAAAGAGGTCTCCATTGTAATCCTGGCTGTATGCGATGTGGCACCGTCTTGTTGAAACCACATGTTAACCAAGCCCAAAGTTGAGGCGTTAAAAAGTTTTCAATCATATCACGATATCGCTCCCCATTGACAGTTACCATTTTACCGTTTTCAGTTTCAAAGAAGTCAGGTCCAATGATTCCTCCTGACCAAATTGCACACCAGACTGTCACTTTTAATGGATGCAACGGTGACTGATGAATAATTTGACGGATGTTCCATTGCCCAGAATCGACTATTATCTTTATTCACATATCCATTCAAATGAAAATGTGCCTCGTCACTCATTATGACATTTTCATGAAATTTGGGGTTGTCATGGACGAGCTGTAACATCCTATTGGCATATGTACGGCGGCGTAAATGGTCTTGTATAAGAACCTCTTGTGTCAACTGAATTTTAAATGGAAACAAATTCAAATCCTTGTGCAAAGTTGTTCTTTGAGGACCAAGCTCCTGAGCACGGTGAGGTTGATGGATTGTTTTGAACACTTTCTTGAGCAGCAGTAATGTTTTCAGCCGATCTTGCAGTACATTGTGGTCCATGCTTGGCCCTATCAGCCACAGATCCTCTTTCTTCGAAAACATTCACTACACGATAAATAGTGCGTCTTGTTGACACGTTGTTCCTCCCAAAAATTTCACATAACTTTCTCATCGTCACAGTAATCCATTATTGATTTGATAAAATATTCTAACCATTAAAACACGTTGGTTTATCGAATATTTTTCCACAATAAATTTGCCACGTCTCTACTTCACGGCTGCCAAATATGAACTGTCAAGACTAATGTTTACCAAAATGGCGGCTAAACAAAGTACAATGCCTTTCCGACGGACACCTTGTATTTCAAAACATTGTAATATATTTATAGACTACAATATTAAAATGGTAATCATTTGTTCTGGCAACGTAACAGGTTTAATCAATAAAAAAAAGATCGGTGTTACCAGCTAGATTTGTTTGATTTAAGCCATAAAAAAACGTATGTCACTTTCAAAATTACATGTTAAATATGGATACCAGTAAAGTAAGGATACATCATATTTGACAGTTTTTCTTCGATGAAGGGAAAACGCAAGCCGAACGGCTGAAAATGTGAATACTGTTCATGGCTCTGATACTGTACTGTACATCAATTACATGCGATTTTGGTTTTGTGGGTTTGGTTCCAGTAGTTTTCACGTCAAAGATGCAACACGCTCTGGCAGGTCAATGGTAGAAAATATCGATAGAAAAATAGAAACCAGCAAGTCCAACCGTCATGAAAACACTGTTGCCAGGAACTAAAAATTGCTTAATAAGCCGTTTAGAACCACCTGAATAAGTCTGGATACAAAAAAAAAAAAAATCGATGTATGGATGCTGCACAAATTAACTCTAGAAAGGCCATAGATAGAATTTTCATCTCGAACGCAACAAAATTTGTCTATTTCTAAAGAGGACGGTGACTTGAGAGGAAAAGTCCATCATCTGTGACAAGGTCAAGTGAAAAATTCGTGGGCGAAAAGCGATGAGGCTGAACAAATGGTGGCGACGACTTTGCTATGTGTTTTAGGTCGAATTGCTAAGGAATCGTCTAGTGGAGCAGTCCATCTCCCCTACGGCCAAACTCTTAAATTGGACCTATATTTATCAACAAATTTGGAAAACTAGGGCAGGAATTGTGTTCCATCAGGACAACGCCAGGCCAAACACGTTAATAGTGACTCACCAGAAGCGATGCGAGCTTGGTTGGGAGGCTAGTGATTGTGACATTTTCCTCTTAATGGCAAATAAATTTGTCAGTAAACAATGCGCCTGAAGAGAAGCTTGTAAAACATCTACTGTCCAAGGTTTTTGCCAGTAGGGATGAAAGTTGAGTGAAAGTAAAGACATAATGGAATCACCTACAAAATGGGTACAAATTATGGAATAATACAATCAATATTTGATGAAAATAATAGACTTTTTTCTTTTTATCCTGCACCTTAGATATCCGAGCTTAGATCACATGTCCGAAAGTTGCGCATTATGTTCTGAATTTCGGGTAGCTCATAGTCTCTACCACATGAACAATGTCCACATTAAAACATAATTCCCGCCATCCCCAGATATTTTTAGGAATAAAATCCTAAGCTGAGATAACAAATGCATACATCGATGCCAAAGTTTAGATTTCGAAAATGTGTTGTAATGAAGTAACTCAATAGCACAAAAGTAGTAGAGAAAAGGGCAGTTCCCATATTATCTGAATGTGTGATACAATGTGTGTGTGTGTGTATTCGTATATTGATGTTGATGGACTTCTGAATAATTATTTGACTGCAATGAACTTTTACAAGAAATTATTAACACTTCTGATATAGCGTACAAACCAGGTTTAAGCGAATTGATGAAAAAAGAAGCGGGCCGTCTACAAAATTCTCCTGTTCTCAACATGTGTGTAGTTATCCTTCATGCCATATTTTATTTGGAAAGAAGGAATTGTTAAGTTTAAACTTCTTTACCTCCGCTTGACAATAACAATATTTCTTTCGTTATATCTTAATATTAATAAACGTTTAATATGATTGCATTTTAATAAACTTTATAAATTAATAAGTGGTCAACATATGCGATGATGGTGGTCATCGCTTCGAGCTATTGTTAATAACATTGCCATAGCTTTTGTTGTAACATATTTCTGTGGCATTTTTGATAATGGTAATTTTTAAACAAGACCTCAATATGGCACCAATACGAACAATGGATGCGGGTGGTATAAACTATGCATACTCGCACGTAGACCCATCTGTAAGTGTGGGTATACCAGTATATGTATCTATCAGTGTGCGTATTCCATGGTGTAACATTAAGAATTTAACTTGTAATGCAATAATTTGTGGTTTATCGATACCACCACATAGTGTATATATGTACATACATGTAAGCGCAAGGCTCCTTTAGCACACACACACATATTCATATATGTTAAGTTTCACGTTTGGGTATTGAACTCAATGTCGGGCATTTTAACCCATTTTAAAACTATCAGTGCTATTCACTACATGTTTGTATGTCTACTCAATATTGCATATAAATATGTACAGCTTTTAATAACTTTATTTATGGCAATAAGGCAACAGCAGCAAAAGCAACAACACCACCAACATGGAGCACCACCACTAACACTGCTGTCGCTGTTGCTACTGTGGCAAGAACTAAAGTGGCAATAATCTAGGAGACGGCAAACAACATGCAAGCCCATTACCACCAATATGATTTAAAATGTTCACTACAATGACCCTTTACCGCAACAATACAATACCTTTAGGTATAGAAGAGCAGAAGGGTGGTGTCATAAGTGGGGATAGAGTATTGAATTTTTGGTATAAAATGTGCCCACTAAAAATGTTAATTAAGATGACAAGATTAAATAATTTTTGATCGACCCACACATTAAAATACCTCAACGAAGAGAAGATTACAACGAAGGAATATTCGTCATTATGATTTGTATTCATTTTGTATTATTACATGAAATCATATTTCATATTATTATTACACAAAATCAATGCACATAATACGATAGGCGATGTAAATTCTAGCAATATTATTACAGATTAGATACTATTCAAAAGCTGAGTAATAAATAAATTCGGGCCATTCCCTTCGCATGAAAAAATTACTACTCGGAAGGTTAATAAAGTCCATCGCAGAAAATGTTAGATAAATCGCACAATGTCATACCGTGTCGCACAGTGAGCCATGTCCACCGTCCTTTAAAAAAAAATATGTACACAGCTACAACTTTGAATTGCTACAAAGTTGAGCCTTCATCATAGATTCCAATCCGTGTGGCCAAGTGTAATCGTCACAGAATTCCATCAGCATTTCTATGTGTCACACAACGACTACGACAAGTTCTTACAGTAAAATGTTAAAGTAAGAAAAAACTCCCACGAATTTGTTGAAGCCGAGGAATATTTTATAAAATTCACGAACAGGTTGAATGCTGGACAAGCGCTAAATGTTTACATATTTCCCGCTATGGACTGTGGTTCAAAGTATAGTAGACGATATGACGATTCGTCCTTGTGTAAACGCCTATATCTAAAACCCCTTCTCCTTATACATTGCCAAATTTCCTATGAAATATAATATTTCCAGCAAACAATAAGCAATCAAACCTGTTGTTTATACCCACCGTATATCACTTTAATATACTGAAAAATAAATATTTACTAGAGGAGAGTTTAGTCCTTATATAGACAAATTATTTTCCATTGGACATATACTGTTTACTTGTAGCACATGCGATCCTTTGGCTCGTGGACGGTATTCCGACTCATTGCCAGATAACTGGCGGTATCAAAAGATGCATTTTTTTTATATATAGTACGTAGATTTCAAACATTTTGCATCTTTTATTAACCAAAGTAAATCACCCGTGAAGTTTCGTCTCCGTTTTTAATAATCACCATCACATATTACATACGATTAATTAATAAATTGCAAAAGTATTAGAAAAAACTGAAAAGGAACATTTTTCCAGAAAATTTGCTTGCCGAAATCTTTCTGTTTGAAGACCAATTTACACACATCAACGGCACGAAATGGAACTTAAACACTTCGTATATACCTATATATTATATCTATTTTATTATATTGGTTTATGGAATTTAATATAAACCAGTGCACCTACGTATACAGGGTGACTGATAAATGTTACCACATACAAAAATTTAATCACTTTTTGTTCACCTCATACCTTTGAAACGTAATCCATTTTTAGTAGATCAAAGTGTAATTTTGAGAAAAAGAACTCTCCCAGAATCTTTAAGAAACATCTTGGTAGCAACATTTCTCAGCCAGCATGTATTTTCATCCATTGTCTTTTTGTGGTCATTTATAAACATATGCTGCAAAATATTATAACATGCAAAGAATGAGCCATACTTATAACTTTCCGGAGTTTACCACTAAGAATATACCAAACAGACTACAAACAAATTCAATTTCATTTCGTGAATGAAATATGGAAGATCTTCTCACATTCAGTGAGCTTACATGCATTCTATGTTTAGACTCACTCAACAGGATATTTACTAGATTTGTAGATTATTCGACTAATCGAAGCGTTCGCCAGATACATAAATGTGACCGCAGTTCGATAGATGACAGGTGGCTGTATGAGGGATTGAACCCACGATTATACGAACTGTAATAGCCAATTTTGCAAAATTGAACAATTTGAATAATGGGGTCTACCCTAAATGATATGATAGTGCAGTCCATTTCCATTCGCAAAACCATTGGTGGCAATGTCTAGACGTTATGAACCTAGAAATATAGGGGTCAAGTCAGGAAATTTATGTGGAGAATACGAGAAATATCGTGCTAATCAGGCCGAAATTTTTATATTTAATCAGGCATTATAAAGAAATAAAATAGACACAAATTAAGTTACTGCGAATGGAAATCACACAGAAAATTTTTAATTTCGGTAAGGGGCCATTTTATAACGAATGATGTCAGAAGGGGTTTGACACTTAAAAGTTTAACCGTTTACGTTCGCAATATTTTATAAAGCTCAATATTTCGTCAGATCGCACCTATATCGACCTACCCCATAAAAATTGATTGATTTTGCGAAATCTAATTTATTCGCAGAAGCTCCCCTTTCCAAGACTGCAGCAGCTTAAATTGTTGTCCAGTATAGGAAAATATCGGTAGATTAACCATACAAATGATCGATTTAACCTATATAGCTCTTATATAGTTGCACTAATTACAGTCAAATTTGACACAAGTTAAGTGTTTACTAAAGTAGGGTATCAGAATTAAGTTCAATCCTTTCTCTATAATTTGTAATTAGTGGGTTTGAGTATGCCGGATTTTCGTTAATTGAATCGTTTTATAATTCTTTGTTAACTTGGGAAAAATTGACTCTTTTAAGACTTGACTCATGGCTTGATATCTTTCTAGCAGTTTGTCGTACACTTAAAAAAACTTTGTTATGAGAATGGGACTTGGATTATTTCCATATTTCGTCTCGTTACTCCCATACAAAATTGGCCGATTTATCGAAATCCCTAATTAGCAGACTGCAATCACTTACATTTTTTGTCATTATGTTATGTTCTTCTGGTAAAATCGACAAATGTGATCAAATCAATAGGATAATAAAATCCTCTCTAAGATATTTAGTAAGTTTAGTTCTAAGAATGAAAATGCCCCCTTCAATTTGAAGCCAGTGGTTTCGTACCCCTCACAACCAATGCAAAATTATGATGGGTTAAGGTGTATGTAAGCTAGTTTTTCTGACTGAAATTTTACACTTTACACTATGTGTGAACTACAGGGTTGCCCATATTCGACGGACCCATGTTTTTAAAAAAAAAATCAAAGAAAAAAATAAAAATTTGGCGGTTGGCAATCTTATTCATTTAATTTGTTCCAAGTAGATTTGTTTACATCAATTTTTGAATATGATATCTCTCAAATGGCCGCCTCTGGCGTTGATGGCGTATTGTGCCCTTTTTGCAGCATTTTCCATCGTTTTCGCCAACATTTCGGCCGGAATAGCGGCTATTTCTTCACGAATGTTGTCCTTGAGCTTGAACGTAAACCTTTGACTTCAAATGTCCCCACAAGAAGAAGTCAGCGGGCGTCAAATCGGGCGAACGCGGTGGCCAGTCCAAATCACCACTTTTCGACATCAAACGGCCCGGAAACAAATTCTTCAGAAAATCGATTGTTATGCGACTTGTGTGCGGTGGAGCGCCGTCTTGTTGAAACCAGAACTGCCTCATACGCTTTCGACGAATAATTGGCATCACAAAATTGGTCATCATGTCGCGATAACGCTCCTGGTTGATGGTAACAGCATGGCCATTTTCGTTTTGGAAGAAAAACGGCCCAATGACCGTTTTCGCACTAACGCCGCACCAAACTGTGACTTTTTCGTCATGAAGAGGCAATTCTTGAATCTCCTGAGGATTTTCAGTGGCGTAAATACGGCAATTTTGCTTATTTACGGTCCCATTCAATGTGAAATGGGCTTCATCGGACATGATAATTTTGTTCCAAAATTGCTCGTCATCATCGGCCATTTCGATGACTCGTTGGGCCCATTCCAATCGACGAGGCTTGTCCGCAGGCAACAATCTTTGCGTCAATTGAATTTTGTACGGAAACAAATGCAAATCAACGCGAATAATCCGTTGTAAAATGGACCGAGCCATGCCCAACTGCTGAGAACGGCGTTTTTGGGATGTTCTTGGGGACCTCTCAACACTGGCTCGTACGGCAGCGATATTCTCGGCCGATCGCCTTGGTCGACTTTTATTTGGCTTCTTCGGAATAGAAAGAGCCTCACCAGTCGAACATTTTTCGTATAAACGCTTAATGGTGTTCTTAGAAGGCGCACTTCTCACATTTTTTAATATTTTATAAGCACGTTGAGTTTTCACAATTGACTTCTTCTGTTGAATGTAAATTTCAACTATTTCAGAGCGCTCGCGTGGCGTGTATTGTTCCATGGTAAAAATCTGCTTGGACTGACGCTTCAAACGCGGTATGTCATTAAGCGATCTGACATCTCTGTCAAAAGTTATGGCGTTGCCAGATGGGTCCGTCGAATATGGGCAACCCTGTATATCGGTTAGTCGATGTAGTCAATTTGTCTTTGCTAACTTTCGTGAAAAGAAGCGATAGTCGTAAGTAAAAATTTCTTGATTTCAAGCGATTGAAATATTTTCAAAAAAACCTATTTCGAACATTCATATTTTTCATTCTGTAATTCTAAATTCTAGAAGACTGAAAACATGTAAAAGTTTAATAAATTAGCAATAAATAAGGCTTGAGAAACATGGCGCTCTGGACGTGTCGATATATATAAATCTATTTACTTAAGATATCATGCATATGAAATATCAGTATATTTATTAAACACTTAATCAATCATAAAATTTATAATTTTGTTATAAATAAAAAAAAAAACAAAAAACAATTTTTCTAACCTGTTAAGAGAATTCTTACAAGTACAAGCTACATTGTTTTTATAATTATCAATTATTAACTCAAAGTGCTGTAAATGAAACTAATGCATTTACCGTCAAAAATGTTTTGACTTAAAGTCGCTTTACCACCTACGAAACTACGCGCCATCTTTATCATACCACCTCCTTAAGAACCAGCTACACGCATATACAACTACCTTTAAACTTATTGCTTCAATTTGTTACAAACGATGGTAGCCGCTGCTACTGCTGTTGTCAGTTATACCAGGATGTTCAATATCAGGAAAACCACAAGCAATTTAATGTTTTAACCAAGATTTATGCCAAGTTTTTCATACTTTTTAATTGAGCCTAAATAAAAGAGTAAAAAACCTTTAGTTCAGCATGAATCAAAACATTCTGATATGATAATAATTGCTAAGTACTTTGATCACAGACATTCTCTGAATGTAAAGGAAAACTTTTAATTGTTTTAAAACATTTTGGCATTAACGTAGAATGTTATCATTTCCCTTTTTCCGCTTGAAATTGCTTGGCCTGTGCACTACAAGGGACCTTAGTTGCAAGACGACTTTGCTTTGGTACAATTTTTCCCTTTATTATTTTGTATAAAATTTCTTTGAGTTGGTTTTAAGTGACATATTTGTTAATTACAGTCTTTGTGCACGCATACGCCCGATTCGTAAATAAAAAACGCCTTTTTCTCAAACGTTGAACCAACTACATTGAGGGACAGGCGTAGAAACGTTGAAACGCCTAAAAGTAAACTTCACAATATTTCTACTTCCCGGCTTTAGGTTATGCTTTGCTTACTTACACAAACGCAGTATTGTTTATTGTTGAGTGGAGGGGCAGACAAATTAATGTTGGCCACAGTTATTTGGTTTCGCATGCATGCCGCGCTTGGGGTGCAGGCATAAAAGCTGAAAATATTCACAGTAGGAGGCGTAAAATGCTACTGTTAGATATGGCACTGTTGTTAGGAAATTTACTTTATGATTGTTTTAAATTATAGGGCAGACAGTGAGTATATAGTAATAGTAGTTATTTATACATAACGAACGCGACAGATGAAAATTAGTAGTTTATTTTGGCACAGAAGTCCTTAAAGTGTTTGATTTTAAAACTATGCACTCAAAGTAATTATTACATATTGATCCATATAATGCAGAAACCCCGCAATTGTAAAAAATGCGATCGGCAAGCATGACAGCCACATTCATACTTGCCTTCAAAATAATGTCTGGCGATATTGAGTGAAAAGGCCCACCCCATAATGGTTCGTTTTAGATGATCTTGTGGAAGGCCTTCAGAAAAAGGTTTGGAGAGAAATCTGCGATTTAAGTTATTGTTACGATTAGCGTTTATATAGATTTCAGTTCCTCATTTTCCAAAAGATTCATCTGTTTTTGTTACCAGAAGAAGAATTCGAAAAACTCTCCATATTTGCCTTTCGCTAAATTGTCTTCTCGTACTGAAGTGACTGCACTTAAGATCATTATATTTTTTTCTGAAATTCGTTCAGACATGTAAATCAGCTATCGTTTAATATTTATCCATCTTGGCAAATATTTTTATCCTTTTTAAAAATCATGGTATGATTATCTTCTACGGACTTCAGATTTCCTCAGCAGCTTCTGGCAAGCAATATATTTTTTCTATGTGAAAAAAAATTATATGTTTAACCCCTTAATGCAAAATGTTAAGAAGTCCTTACATCACTCACTTTCAAATTTATGCTTAACAAGATTTAAAAGATATGGAAACTCATCTAGAGAGTGAAAACGGACGTTTAATATATAATAAGACATAGCAATATAATAAGGGCAAAACCTTTAGTATTCGCTTCTTTTATGAGGCCTAATTAAAGTTCTTTCCAAGAAGACCTCATACAGGGCCTCCTATAGAAGATTTGGTAAAAGGTCAGCAAATTGTGAAAAATATTCCAAATTTGCGATTCTAGGCTTTCAGAAATATTGTCAGAAATTTCTAAATTCAAATATGAATTTGTTTGTGAAAAATATTCCAAATTTGCGATTGGAGGCTTTCAGAAGTATTGTCAGAAATTGCCAAATCCAAATATGAAATTTTTTGTGAAAAATATTCCAAATTTGCGATTCGAGGCTTTCAGAAATATTGTCAAAAATTTCCAAATCCAAATACGAATTTGTTGACAAATAAACCTTTTCATTAACAGAATCAAAAATGTTTTTAATGTCGTTCCCATTTGTGAATCAGAATCAAATTTAATTTTCAAATGTATAGATTAAAATCAAAATTTAATGAAACTTCGACACGGTTGTTGCAGTCAGTAACAAAATCAAAACTACTTTTCGGTTTATACTGAAATGGCACAGGTTATCTTTCAGAGAAAGAACTGGTCGAGATCTCGAATAGAAAACAGGGCAAGATTCATTTCAAGGGCTTTCTGCATAAGTTCAGAATAATGTCTAATTAGATTTATGAAAACTTTTAAGCGAGGCACATAATACACTTAGATTCGTGTCATTGGTCATGCAGTTTTCATCAGGTACTAAATATAAAATGGCCAAATAATTTTATATTTAGTGCTTGATTTATGCTCATTATGAGCTTATTTTCATAGACGTTGACAAATTCTGTCGATATTCTCTCAGCTTCTCACAGCTTCGTACTTTTTTATGTACAATATTATTAACTTTACTTCGTTTTGGTCCGGTTTTAAGGTGGTGCTACCACTGATAGTAAACGGGATCTAAAAGGATTCTCTACCTGTTTGCCGTAAATCCCAGGTATCCGCCACGAGGTTGCCATTACTATTTCTATGCCACAACTTTTAAATTTTATCTTTTGAGAGAATTATTCAGCCTCACTTCCATTTCTATCTGCACCACTAGTCCACCATTTTACCTTTATTTCCCCCTGTGTTTGTGCCCATTCAAAAGTATGGTTTATTATGTTTACTGTTTTCCGCAGCTTACGTTGCAAATAGCTGGAGCATTGCCACATACAACTCATATTTTTCTGACAACGCCTTTTCGAAGTTGTTATCGAACGGGCAATACGATATATTGCCACTGCGTATCTGGTTCAGCAACAATAGCGGAATTGCACAGTGGGAGTAATCGAAAAAAAAAAAACGGAAAGTGTTATGCTACTCATTAATATATAGATATTGATGAAATTCACATAAACATGTTCTAAGAGCTGGGGAGCTTATGTTACGAAACTCAACCGTCTGAGTTTTACTAGAGCCGTACAATGGGAGGTCAAATTATGGTACATAAGGTTTGAAAAATGTTTTTTATGCTGCCAAAATGATTAGACTTCTGATTCGATTTTTAATCATTTACTGTAACTTAGTCCTAGTTTTAACACTAGAGCCATCGTTTTTTTCTGAAGAATATCTGCTATTTATCTCGCCTACTTTAGCTGCTTCTTCTTTTTCAACATTCGTTTAAGTGTGTCTGAAACTTAGAGTTTTGAATGTGTCGATAATTTTCTTGATATCCTTTTTTTCTTCATTTTATGAGACAAGTCTTTATATTCCTTTTTTGGATATATTCCGATTCCTCAAAAGAGAATAAAATTATTAGTGATTCAATTTTAATGCCATGCTGGATTGGACAAATGTTTAACTAAGCGGATTTTCGCTCCCTTTTTTAACATTAAATTTTTCACAAAACATTTCACAAAAAATTTTCCACTGGCAAGAACGCTAATAATCTAGTGGTCTTTTCGATTTCGTACTATATGATTATGGAATTCAATAATTCCATACGAATACAGAAGATTCTCACTATCATGTTTTAGATTTAAGAAGCTCTTAATATTTTGCTTGTAGAATTATTATACTTCACTATAAATTGTTAATGCCACACATTCTATATTCTATCTTTCTCCATACTCGTCGTTAATACTGTTAATACTATTATTATAATAATTATTATTAAAACTTTTTTAAGAAACTGAATTGTAAAATTTCATGCATGTGTCGCAAAAGGTTGGTCTGCGTAATCAATTTGGCCGTATGCGGCTTTGGATTGCAATATGGAAATAAAATAAATAAATAAAACAGGTTTTTGAAGTCCACGATTTTAAGGCGGAACTAAAGCGTTGCATCAATGAAATTCAACAAATGTTTATGCAAAATAAAAAAGTTGTAGGAAATGTCGACAAAAGGGCTGGGCCCACAAAGCTGTGCAAGCCTTTTGACCAACTTCCTAGTCTATATGTAACATTTCTATGAATCAATAAAAAATTTAAAATTTTTTGATCCTTTGCTTTCTATTATGCATATTAAAATTACATTTAGAGTGAGTTTTGGGATACTCTTTAAATGATATTTATGGGAATGGAATTAATATTCAACCAAGCATCAATGTCACATGACAGTACTACAATACATATTCCCCCACATCATCAATGTATCCTGGTATAACAACCAGTTTAAGCGACCTTCACAAAATGTGTCCTGGAAGGAATGAAAGCAAGAAAAATATTCTGAAAATCGGCGTAAAACGGCCATTTGGGATGGAATGTCACTAAAAGTCGAAACAACTTAATCGATACATTATTTACTATGCCAAAAGTTATAAAAAAATACCAACACAATTTATTATAGGGAGGCCTTATGATTCTGATATCCGATTTTACGTATTGGCACTCGTTCTGCCAAACCCAAAGCTAAAGAGACAACCCTCGTTTTCAATAAATCACTCCGAATTATGGTTAAAACAAAAAGTTGTTATAAAATTAATTATTATTAAAATTAAAAAATTATATTGTAAAATTATTTACATTCCTAAACAAACAAAATTCATTTTCTGGCTTAAGCAAGACTCGAAACTTAAATTTTAGTTTTTTCATCATATCATCTCGAATTTAACTTGTACTGCAATCGTAACGCCATTCCATTCTGTTATCTTTTAATTAGTTTAATACTAATTTAACATTCCAAAGACAAAGCCCCAGTTAGTCAGACCATGTTTGCCTCTTGTATTGCTTTGTCTTGCGAAAATGTCATGAATACCAACTACAGATGAGTAGAGCCGTAGTATGTGATGTGTCTTAGCCAACACTGCAGCAAAACTTAATGTTACGGGTCAATGCTCGGGAGTTATGTTTTCATCATCATCATCATCTCCGTGATATAATTTTGTCTTTGGGCTAAAACAAATATAGAGAAAGGCTAAAATAACAACATAGTTCAGTCGCAAAAGGCTAAATAAAACATAAAACTATCTAGAAAGAGACGAAATAGTTCCATGCATTTTAAGATGGTTATGGCTTAAAACGAAAATTGCTCAGAAAAATTAGAAACAAAAAACTATAAGTTGGAAATGAGAGAAATGAGAGATCCTGGTTGCGGCGGCAAAACAAAAAAAAGTAAACTTAACGAATTTATAAAAATATTTTAACATTCACGAGAGTGTTCGTGTCTGGTGGCCATAATTAAACTCGTGCTTTTGTTAACTTCACATTCCTTTTTTGCGGACACAAAACGCCAGAAAAACTGGGGAAATAATTTTTTTCTTCTATGCTGTTGGCTGATTGCGTGGTCTGCCTCTGTTGGTTGCATGTATGAATATGTAAGTTTGTATGTGTGTGTGTGCGTCCGTGTGTGTATGTAGGCGAATGCCCTGCGAGTGTTATGTTGTGATGTGGCTATAGCCCGGCCTTTTCTGTCCAATTGTTTAAACATACAATGTGAAAATTGTCCTTGTTGTCGCTTTTTTGTAAAGACTCACAAAAAAATGTACGCCTTGTTATGGCTACCGCCATTACCCTTTCCGCTAGTGGCCGACGATAAGTGTCAACGCTACAGCAGATATACTTACGCTGGCCAGCGCGAGTTTTTGACGGGCCGCCACTACGTAGCTTCAATGTGCGTGGTCACCCGGCTGAGTAAGTGGAATTTCTTGCCTTTTATACTGTGCTTCGTCCAGTTGAGATGCATGTAAAGTTTAATTATTTCTTTATTTAGATGTGTTTTAAATTGCGTTAATTGTTTTGTATTCAAGTAGTTTTATATGTAAATTCCCACCCAGTCGGAAAATGCGGCAAAAGGATGAGGATTCGTACTTTTTTTCCATTTCGGTCACAGATGGAATTTTATTTATGGGTCGTTATTTTTCATAACAATTATAGTTAATTGGAAGAAGAGGCTGATATGTTAAGCAATGAAGAAAGAAAGAAAATATATACTGAATTTAAGGTAACATTTTAAAATGAGCAAGCCCTACGTGAATGTAGAAATTCATTCACGAAAAATCATATTATAAATAAATGTCTACGTATAGCTGATGCAATCACATGACAGATGCGAAGAAAACACTACAGTAATAAAACTAGCTAACTCGATACTCGTTACTAAGACTCACAGTGGGTGTAGTTTGATTCACTTTTGCGAATCCAAAGAAACTTTCAGGAGGATTCGAATTATCAAACATGCAAATATTTGCAATAAAAGCTCATTGCATGGAATAAATTGAGCGAAAGTATTTGTAGGACAATGCCGATAACCGGACGGCGCAATTTCTGGAGAATAAGGCGGATGAGGTAAGACTTCCCATTTCAGCGTTTTCAGATAAATTTAAATAGGGCTTGGCCTCGTGAGGCCGGGCGTAGAGTGCTGAAGAATCACTTTTTCGTGCCTCTCCGCGTATTGTGTATTTAAGTCAATACCGATCCCCAGTGATGGTTTCGCTTGGTTTCAACAGCTCGTTATAAACAACACCGACCTGGTCCCACCAAATACAAAGCATAACCTTCTCAGCGTGAATATTTGGACGAGGCGACGAAACATGACCGGTCAGCTCCCATGGCTTTCTTTTCTATGGATTGCTGTAATGGATCCATTTTTCATAATCCTTTACAATACGATGAAGAAACCCCTTCCTTTTTTGTCTCTGAGGCAGTTGTTCACAGGCGAAAAAACTTAACGTCCCTTGGCTTCAATTGATAAGGAACCCAAATTCCTTGCTTTTGAGTCATTCCCAATGCATGCAATCGCTTGGAAATAGCTTGGCGGCTAACTCGTAATACTGAAGCAAGCTCTACCTGCTTTTGACACGGATCCCCATCAAGCAATGCCGTCAATTCCGTGTCTACGAAGGTTTTTCATCTTCCTTCACGCGAATGGTCGTCAACATCAAAATCACCGTCTCCATAAACGTTTTGAAGGTCTCGATGAGATTCAGCCGCCGTTTTCTTCGATTGGAAGAAGAAAATCAGTACTTCCCGTATATGACGATTATCTAGCACAATATCGTACCAAAGAAGATGACGTCACAACCAAAAGAATATGACACAAAAGAAAATCACTATTGCGTCGAGGCGGTATGTTTACCATATACCTAAGCTTGGCTCATGACGTATAGATTATGGCAGAATCGACAACCACTTGCAGCTGGTGCCATCTATTGGCAAACAGCGGGAACTTAGCTGCGCACCTAATAGTATTTGGATATATTTATACCAGCCTGAGGAATGAAAATATATACCATTTTTTGCGGCAAAAATATAATTCCCAGACTTCCAGAATTCCCACAGGGAAACGTTTACAGTGTCAAGTATTGTTTGACGAGAAGTGTTTTGTGCCTTTTTATATCGATGGAGTTATATCCGTCTAGCTGTGTGTGTTATTATTTTGACAGATTGCGATTGCGGGTATTGCAAAAGGGCTATATGGGACCAATCCTTCAGCTACCTCTCATAAAAATTAATCGATGTTGTGAAATAAAATTTTTATCCTTTAACTCCGAATTCGTAGACAACTGCGTCTTAATTTTTTGTCCAATGTATTGCTTTGTAACAAAAACAACAAACAAATTTCCTTGTATTTCGTGAATAAGACATTGGAGAGTTTTTCACAGTCAGTGAACACGCATTCTATTTTTGGATTCATTCAAGTGAACCTACAGTTTAACTACTATTGCAAACGTCAAAGTTTGAGAAGCATTTAATAGACTTATAGATTACTCGATTAATCAAAAAGTTCGTTAGACACATAGAGGTGACCGCCGTTCAACTAACGATATGTGGATATATGCGGCATTGAACTTGCTTTCATGCGAACGATAGTCACGTGTAATAACCATAGTGTTTTGCAACACTTGCTCAAATCGAAAGGACATGGATATTTTTTTTTAATTGTCATAAAAATGACAGCTTCGACCAATACATTCTTAAGTTCATATCTTTGGTACAATTAGAATAAATTCTATTAAGCTTAGAAAACGTTAAACCCGTAATAAACTTAGTTCCGATTTTCCAAAATATAATCTTTCCTCTTCAATTTTCAATTCAAATAATAAACATAACATAAATAATAAAATATAACAGAAATACTGGCCAATTGTATGCTTTTAAGTGCTTGGTAACATTTGAAAAAGATTGATCGGATAATCATCTCCTTTCAGCTAACTCTCGTATAAATTAGCCAATTTAATCTATATATTCCTAACTTCGTGTCTACAACCGATCTAATTTAGTGTGATTTTGAACTCGTCAAGTAAACTTAGTTCTGCAAAAATGATATATAGTACCATATACACAAACAGGCCACCTTGAGATAAGTTAATGGTTTCTCAGTTATTTCAAAGCCACTATTTTGTCTTTATATGGTACGTTAATTCATAGCATTTCTTGGTAGAAACCTACTGATTTACTGCTTCCCGGGAAACGGGCTGTGAAGCCTATATAAGTCAATTCACTTGAGTAAAATTTCAGAACTGGTTTCTTATATTGCTAGAGAGGTCAGATCCCTTTTCAGCACCCAAAGTGAATATGTAATGTTGGACTCTACGAGCAAATTTTCAAAATTGTAGCTATACTTATATATATGTGTATATTTCTCGTCTTTATATATATCCATCGTTTTTAAATGGTGCCAGTCGTTTGGAAAAAATTATTTTGCTTAAAAAGTGATAACCTTATAAAACATACTCGTATATTTTAAGTTTTAAAGCTCCACGTTATTTGGCATTTTTATTTGAGCCGATTTCAATGAATTTCTAAACACTTAAAAGTTGATCACCGTTGTGTAACTGAATATTTCCATTTGAAAGGTCTCAGTCCTACCAATAAAACAGGATGTCAGAATGAAAACGGAACTCATTGCCATAACCACTCTAGTACTTCTCATACAAATTGACCAATTTATCGAAACTGATTCAAACTTCTGCAATTTATAGTCGAAGTAGTCCAGATGGTTACCCGTTATATTATTTGAAAATTCTCTACATTACCGGAGAAAAATCGATATCCTCCAATAAGTTCCACCAAATTCAACCAAATTTGCCAGACGTCAAGCATTTAGCAGTCTAAGTTCTAACAACGAAAATGACTAACGTTGCTGCACCCATTTTGATACCTCCCATATAAATTATCAACATTTAATTTTCCATTGTAATCCTTGATTCGTGTCCTGAAGTTGCTTAAATTCGCATCAATTATATTGTATTTTAATCCTGGGTAAAATGTGAGACAATCGATGAAATGACCACACCCTCTCAGGTATTTCGCATACGAATTACCATATTCAACTTATTTATTCTTAGATTCGTATCTTTCATTCGAATGCGCTCTATTCAGCAATGGAGACAGATTATACTACCACGCCCCACAGTGGGATTGCTTCATACATTTTTGTGCAATAAATATAAGTAGTTGTCGTAGAGTCTTGAAATTCAGCATAGAGCATTTTATGACGTAGAGTAGCAAAAATATAAAGTTTCATCCAAATCGACCACGCCCATCGGCCACCGCCCATACAACTAAAAATGAAATTTTCGTATACATTTCTTTCTGTTAGGTAGAAATTCTTGTAACATGGCATGGATCATCTGTACTACGGAAACAAAAATTTTGGAAAGTTTCATCCAAATCGGCCACGCTCATCGCCTATATTACTCAGAAAAAATAACCATTTCACCCACTACCCGCCTGACTTATTTTCTGTAAAAATATTTAGTAGGATTGCCTAAAATAAAATAATTAGTTACATGTGTAAGGAAACTTATTTACTTATTCATCTATCATTTCTTTTACAATATCATCTAATTCCAAATGTTGTTTACGAGGTTGACGCCTTATTTTACTAAGAAAAGGATCTGATGACACCAAGAGACGGTTGAAAACATCAGAGTTAGTTGCCATTGATTGCATCTTCTTGAAAACATCAGCATACGAATAGCATACCTATAGGAAGTGTAGCTGCATCGATAATTTATTTTCCATGCATTAATATTTTGTGCGCAGTTACTGGCATATAATACCAGCTGTATTTTTCGACATAAAGTTTCGCCGTATCCCGCGTGTAACTTTTAAACTTCGAAGAATTAATATTTCGGCCACATGTGATTATTTGTAATATTACGCGAAACCTATCAATTAATTCCTCTTCAACTTCAGTTATGTCAGCTACAAGTGACGGATTGGAAAAAAAACGTCTTGAGGTGTTGCCGTCGTTGGAGGTCCCAGTGCCTTGCCGAACCTCATCAACACGTAAATGCATATGGTCTTTAAATGCGTTGTGAATTCGGACTTGGTTTTCTTGTTTTATAGCCTTATGTTCGTCTTCGAGCGCCGACCACTTTTGAAATGGTTTATTGTAGGCAATATGAAGAATGCATTCCATAAACTTGCTTAATTTGTAGCGTAATTTCTTGTGACTTTTTTCATAAAATTTATAACTTTGTTCAGCAGTATAAAATATTATAAGGATTTTGTTCTATAAATCGCAATAATATACTCCCTTCCTTCATTTTATTGCAGTCAGAGCATGGAGGTCGCCGGAGCTAACCTTTTTTTCATCCAAGGAAAACTTAGAACACTGAAATCTCTAGGGCTTTTCTTTAAATTTAAATAGTTTCGAAACTATTTATGCTGTTCAGTTGTCTTTTTTTCTTAAAGAATCACAAAATACCATATTTTTAGAACATCATGACATAAAATAGTTAAACGAACAACAAATATGCATATACAGGCCCTCAAGTTGCATTAAAATCTTAGTCGTTTTGCGCTTTACTTCTCCCAAGAATTTTTAAGTAATTATATTGCGATAAAAAATTATTTTTTTCAAAAAAGCAATGATGAATTTCTCTTAACTAAACAATTCCGTACAAAATTGCATCATTACATTTTAAATATTTTACAGTCGAAAAATAGACACTTAGGATCTCACTGTGTGCCCCCAGAGTACCAGACGTACAAGTTGGTAAATTTAGTAAAAATCCGTGATCTTTTCCGTTTCCAAACGAAGGATTTCAAAACAGTAACATGCTTATTTCACATGTTGCGCTTTAAGTCACCATATTTTTTGCAGTAACACAAAAGGACATTTGGTGAAGATGTATGTAAAATATTTTAATTTAAAATTTTCATTCCCTCTGTTTGCACCCTATCTTTTCTATGGTTTACCAAACATTCCAATGCTCTTTTCCCATATTAATTATTAAAAATCAAAGCGTTTATTATTGTGGCCAAATGACAACCTTTAAAGCATACCTGCCAGTCTAGCGAAACTCAAATATTGCATTACACCTCTATTCAATTTCATGGATTTTATATTGCTCACACTCATCCTTAAGTGGAATTTTCAATAAACGTAATTGAAATCCAAAAAAAAAAAAGAGTATCAACACACATGAATTTGAAACATTTTAGTTATTGATATTGAGATAGTTATTCATTGGCAAATTTCAGTGGTTTTCATGAAAATTCCGCCTCAAAACTCGTGCGGTTGAAATCGGATACTAATTTCCTTTGTGTTGTGCCACCCAACCAATAAAATAAACTACCTGAATATCCTCCAAAGAGCGTATTGGCTGCTCGGATGGGTAGACGGTGGAGTAGAAACAATTAAGTGAAATTCTAACGTAGCAATTATAATTAACTGCTACGCTGTAGACAGATAAAATGTTAGACAGTGCGGCTAATGGTAAGATATCCAATGGGATAGAATCCTTGGAATGTTTGTACTTTTCATATGTGAAACTTAATATGTGCTTTTATTTACTTGGACAGCACCAAGGAAAGTTATAAAAATTGCTTCTGATATTACGAGAAGTTTGAAATGGGGGGAAAACAATGCTGAAACAGAGAAAAGAAAATGTATTTAATTAAAAGCAAGAAATAAAGGTACAATTTCACAATTAAAAATGGGAGAAAAAATTACTTATGGTCGAGTGAACAAAATGAAAGAAGGAATAAAAGGCAGTATGTGGCGGTTACAATTGCTTGTTAAGGATACGGTAATTGTGGAAGGAAATGGAAGTATATCTTTAAGGAGTCATTGTGCTATACCCGAGGAAACGTAAATTCAGTTAACTTGAAACTTTAGAAAGAGCTGGGTAGGTGTGTTAATTATCCTCATGACTTAAAACACAGAAATCCATTATTTTTCCAATACAAGGATTTAATCGCGATTGGGTTACTATGCTAAGTGGCGTTAGAAAAGCAAGATTTTTTTACTAAAAAGGCTACTAAAAAAGTTTCCTGCTTGCTCGACTTGATACTGTGGGAGAGCGCGTCAAAAATGGATACAAGGAAAGAGAAAATATGCCATATTTCAAAGTGTCTCTTCTGCAATAAAGGTGAAAACGCAAGCCAGGCGATTGAAAACATGAATGTGTTTATAATCCTGACACTGTAACGGTCAATCACGCTTGGCTTTGTGGATTCCGTTTTGGGACTACCTTCACTGCCTGGAAATCCAATTTTCGAAAATGGCTAAATACGTAAAGAGCCTCGATGCATGAGTGACATACGAGTTAAAGCAGAATTTCCATCTGCAAATCGCCGCTGCATCCCAACAAAACGAACTCATTTCTGAAGCGGATAGTGACTGGGGATGAAAAATGGGTTGCTTGCAACAGCGTCGAGCGGAAAATCGGTTGTGGTGGAGTCGCGTTGAGCCAGCGCAATCGGTAACGAAGCTGGGACTGACGATCAGGATGGTTTTGCTCTATGTATGGATTGGCAAGGAATCATCTACCATTAGCTGCTCCGCTACGGTCAAACTCTTAGTTCGGTTCTGTGCTGTCAACAGTTTAACCATCTAAAAAAAGCAATTGCTCAGATGCGGACAGTTTTGACCACATGCGTTGGTAGTGATTCGCCGAAACATTACTTGGCAGGTTTCTATGCATGCATAAGGGCTTGGAACTAAGTGATTATTACCTGTTCTATGTTTATGGTGAATGATTTTGATGGAAAAAAATTCGTCTCTACATTAGATTGTGAAAATTGGCCGTCGTTGTTTTCTGCCAATAGGAACAAGGGTTTCTATCAAATAACGTGTTATCGCTGGTTGATCCAAATTAGGTCATTTTAAGTATGTAAAGTAAAGATTTCAAAATCATAAAAAAATAATATTTTTTTTTACTACAATTTTATTGGGTTTATATATATGAAGGCAGGTCTACGGATGTGTCTTATGCAGATCAAAATTAAAATTCCCATTATTGTTTCCAAAAAGTTTCATCAGTTCCTAATTGCACTGACACTTACACTGAATATGGTAATTTCCTAAACTCAAAAGGCCACGTTCTGAAAGCCGGAAACCAGAAGGCGATTATTTAACAGGCTTCAGGGTTTGAAAAAAAAAAAACGTAGGAACAAATGATTCCGTATTCCAAGGGGAATACGTTAAAAGAGATGAAATATATCCAGATCAGTAAATAAAGATTTGTTTAAGAAAATGACTTTTTGGACACCTTAGTATATAAGTCGATCCATCGTTAACAGGGAATAATTCGTCATTGCGTAAATCATGACCGTCACACTGACTACGATGACGGAGTCATTTCTTGCAGACGATAGCAACGGTGGGGGCGCAAAAACAGGCGACGGAAAATCTGTTAGAAGGTCCACGGCATTGACCAGAGTTTGTTGCAACAACTTGGATAATTTGTACAGATATCGAAATATGGAAGATGGCTACATAACTAAGTCAACTAGTTGTAATGGACACATTCGTGTTGACAAATATTTTTGAATGAAAATATCACTGCTGTTTGATTCAAAGTAATTCGAAACGTTGGGGAACATCAACTTGGAGTAGGACTGCAGGAGCCATCAGATTGCTAGCTAATCAGTCGGTGCAGGAGTTCGTGTCCTTTTCTCATTTATGTCAGTTTACCATTCCAACAATATTTTAAGACTCCCTATTTATTTGACAGTAATTTACTTTATCATGGACTATGGCTACTAAAAAAAATATAAAAATGAAAATACCCCTATGATTTTAGTAGCTTGGAAATTGAACTCTAACACTATAAGGCATTGATCAAAGTGCTTGGTGATAGCTACTCATGGATGTTTCTATGAGAGCACTACCTCTAAGCCCACCCTATCCTATTGTTCCGTCGATATATGTTTTAGAACCCCAAATATTCTGAAGAAAGTAACTAGACAGCTCTTCTCATCTCGATCATCACCGTAGGTAAACTCACATTACTTTAGGAATGCGTATTTATATCGCAAAGTTTATTCTGAAAGCCTATCATTGATATTTGATTAGAAATTACTTATAAAGTTATTATTACAAATGATTAATAATTCCATACAAATTTATGAGCTTATATTTTAGGCTTATTATATGATTGAACATTACATATAACTGAAACCACTAGCGGAACTGTAGTATTCAATTCCATACAAATGAGCAAAAAACAAATTCAGATATTTAAATGTTACATCATCAAATGAGCGAGTATCACAGCTTAATAATTAGAAGACGTAAGAGACGCTGTTAAGAGTGCTTATTAATTATCACAATTCATCGCTCCCAGCTTTGTTTTCTTCTGTTTTACCGTGAGTGACTAAAACTTTTTATATCAAAATTTTGCGGTATTCTGTTTCTGACGTTTTTTTATCTTCTATAATATAATCATGTTTTCTTACTTTTTCTTTTTCTTTTGTTGTTTGTTATACAAAAATTATTATTCTCTTCTTCTTCTTTTGACTTACCCAGACATCCAGCGAAGATTAAAAAGACCTTTTTAATTCTCTCGGTGTTTGGTGAGAAGTGTTTAATGGGTAGTACATAAGTTTGAGATGATCTGTTCGGCAATGTGTCAACCTGTACATATGTCACACTTGCAACCTATCTGTGATATTTGCTGTGATGATTAATAGAAGACTAATATAAGATTCGATAGTTAATTTAACCTTTCCAAGTTCTTACACTTTAAGTAATTTCAATTTTTAATACTTATCTATAAATTTTACTGAACATCCAAGCAACAATAAATTAAAACTTGCACCATGAGCAGTATGGTCGATCGCGCTTATCCCGAATGTGATTTCTTTGGTATTCTTAAAACGTTCCTTAGAAATCTCTATTCTCACGATCACGAAATATTATGGGTTATACAACTTTATTGCTGCTTAGGCGACAGCGGTTTTCTTTTTCTTTTAAAGTTAACCAAAATATAATTTACACATCAATAGTATGTATTGAAAATTGACGAATATTCTACTTATATTTACTACTTTATTTTAGCATTTCGGCGCGAGTTTGTGCTGGTGGAGTGATTTGGAAACCTCAACCGTACTTTTTCAAGTTTTTTGTGAACTTCTAATTGCTTGATGGCTGTTTCGCTTTGCCTCTGCAAAGCTGGCTTTTGCTTTGTTCTGCATTTTCTTTACTGCGTTATGTTTATGAAATTTGGTGTTTTGGTGACAGACGACTTAGAGAATTTACTTCTTTCGTAATATTGCTTTTGGTGACTGACACATTTTCTGCAAAAACAAGCAAAGATTTTGGCACCAATAGATAAGTTGAACCAGAGACGATAATTAAGGTTGGAGGTTAGGAAGTAATCTTACGTAAATTCAATGAAGGACTTCGGGTTATCGGCTTAGGTGACACTTGGTTTCTGTGCGTTTGTACAACCTGATATTGGGTCAGATATCCCATCGGTTGTTACAGGTGAAGTTCAAGAATTATTGTTGAACGCACATGGTGTCACAACCTCACCTTAATTTACACCGCGAAATTGTTTGGTCTACAGAATGAAAGCAAATTAATATTAAATATTAATATCAAATTCTTTAGGCAGTTTGAGGTTTTAAACTTGGAATTCTGATAATCAAAACAGACTATTCCGCAGTGGAAGTATATCGGTCTAAATAGACAACCAATAAGTTTGTATTAAAATGGTATAAAATGTAAAAAATACCTTTTGTTCAAGACTTTTCGCTTTTTAGAAAATCCGTAGAGAGTGGTAAAATTTACTGAGCACTTGGGATTTAAAAACTTTTTATATGTTACTTTTGGAATGACTTACTATGTTGCCGATACAAAGGTAGACTTGAAAAGGAAGTGGCTTACGGATTTTAGTTTCCATGAAACCTAGCTTTAAGCTGAGCATTAGAAGTGTGATCGCATACTCACCTTTTCGGAGTAAAATTTAGAGTTGCCTGATCAATTTGAATATTGTACGGACTATAGTTTTCGTCAAAGAATGTACAATTTTTAATTCATCTACGTATAATTGATGTATTCTCTGTCTGTTTCTCACTAGGGATTTGATCTGAATGAATTTTATCAAAAGTCCACTACATAGTTTCAAACACATGGTCTCCCATATTGCTGCCTCCACAGCGTAAACAATAAATCGAATATCATAAGATGCCACACTGTATTGTAGCCCAGTTTCTCATACTTTAAACAAGTAAACTTTGCAAGATTTCTTCCCTTTTCCTACATAGTTGTTTGATTTGTACATGGTTTTACCCTTATTTATATATCACGTTTCTATTAAAAATATAATTTTCAATTTCCTCTTAGTCAATTTTTCTTTTGCAAACAAATATCAAAACACAGCGACGACAACAGAAATCCTTTGAAAAGCCTCCAGTGAGTTTTGTTCAAAGCCCTTCAATTTGCAATGATATGAATTGTGCGCTTTTTGTACCTCTTCTTCTTTCGGTGGAAAACGCTTTCCTCTTGAGCTTATCCCCAGCAGTCGCATGACTTAGCGCTATTTCTATTATTCTTCATAGTTTGGTCTTTTCAATGCCCGTAGTGAACAAAAAGTCCACTCGGCATTCTCCATTCATTTACAACGGGATTTACGCCAAATCAAACTTCATATCCGGCCAAAGTAAAAGAGAAGAAATTTTTCCTGCAGTTTCCTTGTTTTTTTTTTTTTCTTTTGCATCCAGGTCCCGGCTAGATGAACTTCTTCGTTGGATGAGAGAAAATTGAGTTGTCACATGTATTGTGAAGGTAAGTAGATGTGGGTGGTGCACGAAACTGGAGTGCGATCTTATGAATATAGTAGTGGTTGGTAGACCCCCTCACCCACATTCAATCACATAAGCTCATCTCGCATTGCCATTGCTGTTAACGTATGTATGTGTAGGTATGAAGAAATACTGTGTTTAAGGTTGTTATGTGTTTGTTACCAATTTCTCACAGCCTTGTTTCGTTTGAAGTCGTGTTTTTTTCTTTCAACGCAGTTTGTCAGCAAAGAGTTTATGGGATTCTTTGTGCAACTGCTTTTTGGTCTTGTTCCGTATTCCGTTTCTTCAGTTGTCCCCTTATTTGTAGTATTGAGTTTAGTGTAAAGTTCATCAGTTTACGGTGTGACCCATTGCATCCGGTGATGGCTCTTCTTACTTCATATTGGGTTTTCTCATTGCGCAGCGGTTTGCTGCCTGCTTCTGCCACTTCTGGTCCTGTCTATTGTGGTTTATGGGATTCTTGCAAATGTTCGATTCACACATCTCCCAGTGTGCATTGTGTAAGTGAGAAAATGCAGATAAATTTCCAGTTGCAACTGACAGGGCTTGAAATTGAGGAGATAAATTTAG
Source organism: Philornis downsi (assembly GCA_019455685.1). NCBI lineage: Eukaryota > Metazoa > Arthropoda > Insecta > Diptera > Muscidae > Philornis > Philornis downsi. Next base: position 576,480 of record JAHXMU010000069.1, read on the forward strand.
AGTTTTTAGACGGTGCAAGGCAGTGCGTTAAATGTAATGAAATAACGATATATGCAGTTACATTATATATTTCTTCAAAATTTAGTAGATTTTTCGTATACTTACATAAATCGGCTGATAAATTTCAAAGTAAATTCAACAAAAAATTGAAGGAATTCGTGCTAAAGTCGAAACAGTGGATGAAACTATGGATCTCTTACAGATACATGCTAATCCGAATTGCATAACATGCAAGGAAATGTTAATCCCAGTAATTTCGACAATGTTAGCAATATAAGTAATAGCAGCTTTGAACAAAAGTGTGAAAAAAAAGAAAAATACCAAAGACAAAATCAAAATAAGCTCTAAACCGTATTAAATTTTAAAGCATTTTTTATTCAGAGCTTTCAAGTTCGACATATACCACGACATTAATAGCCATTAACATTATGGTATATAAAAAATTTATAAAGCAGTTATTAACGTTTACGCATTGTCCGGAGTATGAAGGTCCTTCGTTCATTGAAATAAGTAGCTTCGGTTTTTCTGCATTCACCACCAAAACCACTTTAATCTCATTATGGTACCAGTTGTGTCGTTAATTCCCTCTTTATAATTATAACCTCTTCCATAACGTTGGGAGTATACATCATTTCATAAGAGGAGCTACATTTCTCCTCTATCGATATATACATTTTTACCCAAGGTTCTTTAATAAGGATTTCATTTCACTCCTTTCATCTTTGAGACGATTGCGACATGTTAGTTGACCTGGCCGATGACTCAAGAAAGTCTATTATATTGTAAACGAATAGCCACGATTACGATTTAAAAATGGATACTTCCCATATTAAACTTCAGGATCTATACAAATTCTATTTTCGTGCTTAATTTGGCAAGTCATAATATTTTGTGTCGATGAATATGCTCGTATATGTTGTAACACTATTTAAACAGCAATTTTGAATTTCAAGTCCGATCAATACGGCTTCAAGTTGTCAAAAACGGTCCACCGTACCACCCGTACCAAGACTTCTATGTTGCCCATAAAAACATATTTTCTTGCATCCTATGAATGAAATATTGCAGAGCCTCCATATATTTATCTGCCTTGCATTCTGTTTTTGTGCTCACTGGAAGAATCCAATAGTTTTTGAGAAGTTTACATTAAACTTTTTAGAAATATGATCACACTATAACACCCTCTTATATGAGCGAAATGAGCATGAATTAATATGGTTTTAGTTTTCACTTGGATAAAATAAAGCCCATCTGTGCCTTCCATACATAAAAACTGAAGTACGAGAATAGGCCTGGTAACTTGAAGACGCTGTGTTGTTCTTCTAGAGAATTGAATTTCGATGATGAATTAATAAATTAATAATCTCCACCTAAATGGAAATATGATAAAATTAATCGTCGCTTGTTAGTAGCTCCCATAGCAAATTTCTCATCAGCAAAATCATTCGCCATGAACAGGAACATATGGTAATCACTTGCTGCAGGTACGGCCTACTAGCTGAATGTACAAAATCCTCCCAACAAAGCTCCCGGAACTTCCAGCGAATCATTATCGGTGTTAGTATCCTGACAATGTCCTGGTGGAACACAATTCCTTTCCTATTGGCCAAATCCGGTCACTTTTGAGCAATTGCTTCCGTCGGACGGTCCAATTGTTGACAGAATAAGTTTGCATTAAAAATTTGGGGTGCAGCTCATAGCAGATGATTCCTTGCCAATCCCACAAAACACACGAGAATCAATCCATGCCTGCTTGTAGTTACCATACCGAATTTCTTATCAGCAACATAGGCAATTTCTCATCAGCCAAATCATTTTCCATGGACAGGAACAAGTAGTTATCACTTGGTGCCAGGTCCGGCCAACTAGCTAAATGTACAAGAACATCCCGACCCAGCTCCCGGAAATCCCAGGGAATCAATATCGATGTTTGTACCCTGACATTGTCGCTTTTGAGCAATTGTTTCCATTCAACTGTCAACACAATTAGACAGTACAAATCCGAATTAAAAGTTTGGGGTGCAGTTCATAGTAGATGATTCCTTGTCAATCCAACAAAACAATCCTCAATCAATCCAGTCAATCCTAACTGACTGTCAATCCTGGCTTGGCCGCACTTTGCGTCGGTTCACTGCAAATTTGGCTGAGATCATCTTCGCTTGACGTCGTTGTATAAGTGATCTACTTTTCCTAACCGGTCACAATCAGCTTACAAATGAGTCAGTTTTGTTTTGATTTAGCAGCAAATCGCAATTGGAACTTCGGTCGATTAGGTTTTTTTGTTTAAACTCGTAACGTTTATACGTCGAGTCAACCTTATTATGTGTCGAGAATTGTTCAAGTGGTTTTGAGAGCCTTTTTTTTGCAATGTTTACCTTTTGGACAATGAAAACAGTGCTTATATGAGGGTTGAACTGGGCCATTTCCATTTTTCACAAACATTTCCATTTTTCGACAATTGGCCTTGCAGCGCTTAGTGCATCTTTGATATCAAAATTACCGTAGCGAAATTGACAAAACTCGAATTGAGCATGATTGACTATTGCAGCATTAGGACTATAAACTCTATTCATATTTCTAGCATTTCGTCATTGTCGATGAACAAATTTAAAATATGACGTATTTTATTTTGCTGATGTCGAACAACATTGAGTGAAGCAATCACAAAACATCTCTGAGTAGTTTTTTGATTACAAAATTTTATGTTGCAACACCCTATAGCGTAACCGCATTTCATTTATGCAACGTGAGCTTTAATTCCAAAAAATATTTATCGGAAAAATAATGAAAATGAAATACTGAATTCACTAAACACCGGCGTTCCCTTGACAAGTTTACGAAAAACAAAATATTAATTAACGAATACATTAATAAACTAATTGATGAATTAATAAATACAATATTTGTCACATTCACATTGCGGCGAAGTTGGCATATATTTTGTGACATTTAGTTAAAATAGTTATATCATACCCAAACCCTGCAATTGCCACTTGTAGCCCAACTGTTGCATTCTTTTTCTTCGTGACTTTCCTGCAATAAAGACCATTGTTTGAGATCTCGTTTCGACACTCACATGCCACAAGCTAGCTGGTGAACATTATTCCCATTATCTTGGCGACATACTCGCACTACGTCCCTTCTCTTGGCAGTGATTCACCCAAATGGTTATTGTGGCATATCCTTGGACTTTTCTTTTGAGGCCAAAACAAAACAAAACAAAAAGTCATTGGACATAAGATAATCACAGAAATGTTTTCCATTACTAACAGAGGAATTCCTTCAAGGATATATCGCACACAGGTATATGATGATGGCCATAAAATAGTTTCTTACTTTATACAGATCTAACAAAGGATAGCGTTTGGCAGTGTGTGTATATATGATGAGAGAATGTGATGAAAGAAGGGATGGTGGGAGGTAGAGTTGGACGTACTTAACCGGATATACAACATAATGAAAATGAAGGTAGCAGAACTTTCAAAATATAACCGGTAAACAAAAACACAAAGACCTATTCCACAGTGTCTGGATTGGGATGATAGCATCACCAAGTCTTGGCCGGGTATAAATTATACACTCAGCCAGTGGCCGTGTGGTTTTTCGTATTTTTTCTTTGGTAGACTAAAAAATGCATTGGTCTTACTCCCTTCTCTGACTGGCTGCTATCTGTCCGCCGAAGGTGGCTTTGGTATTTCCCTCTTATCAGCTTGGAGTACTTTTCCCATTCCTTGTTGGGTTCGTTGTTAACAGTTTGCTGTCCCGTCAAGCAATAAATCTTTTGGCCTTTTTGACATTTCAATTTCTACACTTCTTCTCCTTTTATACTGTGCCGGTCGTTTTGTGGAGTGTCTAAATGACTGAGTATTTGTATTGCCATTTTTTTCGAAGGATTTTAAATAACTGAAGTTTTCCATTTTCTTCACTTCAACTTAAATTGGAAAATATGACCACCATGATTTCCACACTACTTTGGCCAGAAACTTGGCAATTTGTAAACAAGATTTCTGTTGCTTTTCCTGCTATTCCTCTCCATCATGGCCAACTTCCTATTTAGAGTTTTCATTCCGTAACTTTTTGTTGATCTTTGTTCGGCTATATTTGCTCTTCTATTTATTATTGATTATTATGGACTTTGTAGGAACTTATCGGAGAGTGCGTTTACGGAAATTGTTATTTAAGTTTGTTAAACGTTATGACCCTCTTGAGTTATTTCACCTGACTATTGTTGTGTCTGCACAAGACTGGTGTTGGGTGGCAAACATTCAAAGTTTGCTCCCAGCATACTTTAGATATAACTTTAAAGTTTTTTATGTATTGTATTGAGTGTAATGGCCACCTTTACGGGGCCATAAATCGTTGAGCTGACAAAATTGCCAACTATTCTTCACTGCATAAAATGTGTTCAGTTGTTAACTGTCAACGTTAGCAAGCGTGGTTTGGGTGCATACTGACCGGGTGTTGGCAGAGGGGTTAGTGTAGTTTCCATATGGAAATTGAGGTTTGCGGTTTGGTTGGAGACATTAGAAGAATTTTTGTATAATATTTTTTCCGGGAAGCTGTGTAGAAGAACTTAAGATGTAAACCAGGATAAATTTCAAAAATAAAATTGAGAATTTTTGAAATGCACTTAATTATGAATATATTTAATGCTAATCTGATATCTTCTTAGCCACGCTGTAACTTGAAAAGGATTAAAGTATGTTTGTTAAATTGTTTTTAATTTGGAGACAGTTTTGGGATGGTTACTATGATAGGCTATACCACTTCAGGATTAAAGGAACAGATCTACATCTTTCTAACCATTTCTTTCCCTCCTCGTTTCAGTTAATAGCAGAATAGATCGATCTAAAAAGCTGAAAATTGGTACAAATAAATTCCATAGGTATAGAGAAATTTCATTTGAAACTGAACAAAATCGTCCCTGTAGGAAAAATCTTGTATTACAAGATCTGAACGCACATCTAAGAGCTGGGTATTTTGCGAGATTTGTTTAAAACATTTACTATTTATTCATCGAATATATTGTGTGGCGCTGCTGAGTATATTCATTGTAAATTGGCCAGAGAAATACAAAATATTTATTATTGTCCCAAATTTATTGCATCTTATCCAAAACAATGCATTTACGCCAACGAATAATACAATCGTTAAAACATTTTTCAAATGCATTCTCCCGAAAAGACTCCAGGTCTCCCGTAAATTCTCTTTTGTATCTTCTATCGACTGAAAACGGGTGCCCCGAAAAGATAATTCGAGTTTGGGAAAGATAATAAGTCAGTCAGAGCCATATCTAGTAAATACGCTGGTTATTCAAAGTTATACGTTGGGTTGTCGACCAAACTTCGCCCTCAATAATAGTCTTGCGAGATAGTGACTTACAGTGGTGCAAAATCCATAAGTCTTCCTTCAAAAAATCGGTTAGAAACAATAATTGCCGACCAGAGCGCGGGATATGTTTCACCATATCTCAATCTCTTTGGGATCTACTCATCATCACACATATGCAGCAATTCTTTTTAATAAAGTCGGTCCACAAAATTTGAGACAACTATAGGATGATTTTTTAATCGTAGTTTTTTAAAAAAAATCGAATAAAAGACTCAAATTTGCATCAAATATTAACATTTTTTATTGCAATCGATAAATTGGTCTTTGCTATTTAATTTTCAAAGATGACTTCATGTAAATGTTGTCCGCGGCTCCGTCTCAAAATGTTCATTCGGAAGGTAATATTTTTCTTCACTTTTTCGAGCATATCGGCCTGTATTCCACGAATAACGCATGTTATGTTATCCTGTAAGTCTTCAATAGCGTTTGGCTTGTCCACATAGACCAACGACTTGAGATAATTCCACAAGAAATAATCAAAAGGCGTTAAATCGCAAGAGCTTGTGGGCCAATTCATAGGGCCAAATCGAGAGATAAGCTGCTCACCAAATTCATCCCTCAACATATCCATTGTTTTACGAGCAGTGTGGCATGTTGCACCGTCCTGATGAAACCACATGTCAACCAAGTTCAACTCAGCCAATTGGGGAAAACAAAAATCGCGTATCATGACTCGATATCGTTCGCCGTCGATGATAATGTTTCTTCCACGGTCGTCTTTGAAGAAAAATGGACTGATGATGCCACCAGCTTATAAACCACACCAGACTGTCGTGTTTTCGGGATGCATCGGTGATTCATGTATTGCATGTGGCTGTTCATCACTCCAGATGTGACAGTTTTGCTTGTACGATATACGTATCCGTTCAGCAGGAAATGAGCCTCATCGTTGAACACAATTTTTTGATAAAACAGCGGATTTTCATTGAGCTTTTGTAAGGCCCATTCACCAAAAATTAGGCGGTGTGGTAGGTCACTCGTCGTTCCATGATGAAATGGCAGAATATACTGCACACTTTTCGCTTTGGCAGATGACGTTTGGACGCCATTACCAACCAGTACTGCCAACCCGAAGAACTTAAATCTTAAAAAAACACCCTATATTATATTTAGTATTTTTATCCACTGCGATTATCGCAAAACATGTCTGACCTGAACTGACAGAATCTAATACAATAAACAAACTAAATAACAGATCACTCCTAATCCTTGCGTCAGTATAAGGGAATGTTATACCAACTTGCGAATAATAAAACTATTGACAATCCCTTAAACTGACTTTTTAAATGATCACTTTCCGGCACTTTTTTTGTTGGCAGTAGTTATATCTCATATTCATAGGTACGTTTGGTTCGAAAATACATTAGGAAAAATATTCCCGTGTGAGAACTGTATACAGCCACCCCAATTAGTCTAACAAACACATCGAGTAAAGGACAAGTCTAGTATATGGTTCTCCTACTGTGACATTCTAAATCCTCATTAAGCTGAACGTCAGGTTTGTGTGCAAAGCTCTCCCATATCGCATTGACAGGATGCAAGAGAATTTCTAATATATGCTGGTGGCTAACAGATTCAGAAAAGAGGCTATCGGAACTCCCATACTGCTTAGGGAAGCATCATACTTAACGGGGTGGTTATTACAAATTTCTATAAATATACAAAATACTTAGTAAACATGACATAAAGGCTGTTTTGACACGCCCATTTATCCACGATATAACACGCAGGTGTTATAATTTGGACAAATTGATCGAGTGTAAAAAACTTATTCATACAAAAACTAAAGCCAATCTTTTACAATTCAAACTTATCCGAATATTTCTTATATGTTCATTCATAAATAAAAAGCTATACATGTTGATAGCTAAAAAATATCGTAAAAGACCAGCCTACAAACCGCCTTAACTGTGGGCAATACTAAACGAATAAAAATTTGCTTTCATGAAGGGATAGGTCTGAATAATTTTTGTAGTTAGAGGCACATTTTAGGATAGTTTCTGTGGAAAGCCTTTCTTTTTTTTAAGCTATCTTGAAGTTTTCGAAACACAAAAGTTACTTCCTAACCCTTTTGTTGTTTTCCAGCTGAAAGAAAACTGATAGTGGGTATATCAGTTTTCTTCTTTGTTTCCATGGATTCCATTTATCAGTGTGAACTTTATGCGCAAAATATTTTTTATGCAGGTATCAAAAAAATTAACTTACAAACGCTTTTTCGGTTGCAAACCACCAGCCACTGTGTGAGGAAATAGTTGTAAAGCAAAAAACATCTTTATGGAAGTAGCTCAGGGTCTTAATTTATGAGACAAGGATTTCCAAATGAAAACCATAATATGAGGCTTGAGTTGACGCGTTATTTGCCGTAAAGTCCATTTACAGTGCTTGATTTTGCCAGAATTGCAAATTTTTGTATTGCATATATGCCGAATTGCCGAATTGCTGTAAATAGGAGGCCAGGAGGCATACGATGAATTGAGTTTATCAAAAAAATATTAGTAGCACAGTTTCAAAGCGATCGAGATATGGTGGTAGATTTACCTCGCTTTGGTCGGACATCATTAATTATGTTCAACTGAATTTAACAAGGATAACGTAAAGGAAATGGTGTTTGAAATTCGTCGTTTAAGATTGAAAAGTATAAATTTTCCATAACTTATGAATCAATTCCTATTATTTTGCATGATTGTTAGAATATGAAACCAGTTGCCTCTTGACTTGCATCGAAAGATCCGATTTTTTCTTCAATAACCCAATCACGTGAAGGTCACTGAATATATGTCAGAAAGAGTTCATTCCGATCTCACATTCAGAAAACTCACTGTAATCACTGTTGACCAAGCTTCAGAATGGCGTCTTCCAAATTAACCGAAACCGAAAAATCTGATTTTTTCTTCAATAACCCAATCACGTGAAGGCCACTGAATATATGCTAGAAAGAGTTCATTCCGATCTCACATTCAGAAAACTCATTACAACTGGTGATGAGGCATGATTTTACAAGTTTAAAATGCAAAGCATTGAACAAGCTTCGGAATGGCGCCTTCCAAATAACCAGAAACCGAAAAAACCGCACCGAAATCGATAACAGGTCAAGGTAATGTTGGTTGTTTTCCTTGACTATCGCGGTGATATGCTGAAGCAGTTCTTGCTTAAAAACCAGAGCAAATTCATTAAAAAGACCAGATTTATGAAAAAAGAAACTCTTTGAGTTTACAATACGATAACGCACCAAATCAAAAAACTATGATTGTGAACGAATTTCTGGCCTAAAACTCCTGAAATATCTTCGAACAAATAGCGTATATACAGGGTGGGCCATAAGGGCGTTGGCGGTTTAAATCTTCAATTTCTTGGTAACGCGCGGCGCGGGGTGGCGGGGGGATATGTTGTTCGCTGCGCCGCGAAGTGCAGCGTGCATTTTGTGTTCAAGCGTATTACGAAAACAATAAATCAGTGATTACTGCACGACGTTTGTATCGGCATGAACACGGTTTACACGATTTAAGTGAAGTTCCAAGCGCCAATGTGATACGAAAATGGATCAGAATGTTCGAAACAATCGGCTCAACAGTACCAATTACGGTTCGTGGTCGCCCAGTTTCTGCAAGATCAGCCGACATTGTGGAGCGTGTTCGTAAGAGAAGTCAGTCTTTGGATATCAAAAGAACAACTTTACGACGAATTTTAAAACGTGATTTGCATTTGAAGGCTTATAAGATTCAGATAGTCCAATAATTAACTTTGTCAAATTTTCCTGGAAAACTCATTTCAAAAAGGGGGGATATTGAATGGCCCCCATGTAGCCCCGATCTCTCTCGGTGCGATTATTTTCTATGGGGCTACCTCAAATCGGTAGTCTACGAGAATAATCCGACCAATTTAGAGCAGTTGAAGAGGAACATTATTCAGGAAAGTAACAAAATACCGAGAACAACTTTTCAACGAGTTTTCCAAAATTTGCAACTTCGGTTCCAAGAGTGTCAAGCAGCCGAGGGAAGCTGTTTGGACAGAATTATTTTTAAGTCTTAAAAATTCCCATGCTTCTACTTTTTAAAAATTCGAATATATTTTTTTTATGTTTCGTAGTTTTTTTTAATTGAATATTTAAACTGCCAACACCCTTATGGCCCACCCTGTATCAATATGTCCCTGGCTGATATTTTTTCTGAAATTATCAGTTCGAAGTGCTAGTCTTTTTTTACTAAAGTCTTTGTTGGAAAATGCGTCTGAAATATGTTTTTGAAAGTTAAATTATTGCTCGATTTGGGCGTATTAGTTCGGGAGTGGTGCGACAAATCTTAATTAATAATAATTATCTAATGTTTTATTGATTAATTTCCAGTACTTTTTGGGAAGAATGTAAGAAAATCATTAACAAAAATTGCTAAAAAAAAAACTTCTAGTACAGAAAAACTTATTGAGCCTACTGGCGCTTTAGTTACTGCACACCTATACTGTTTCCTTTGAATAGCGTTCGTTTACTGTCTCTGTTAACCACCAACAATTTTCATTTTGCGCCTAGTCCATTTCTTATTGTCACTGCCTTAAGAGAAGTAAAGTCATTTGACATGAATTCGTTGTTTTTTCCGCCTAGTGCCGTTTCCTGTTTTCCCTATTTGTTTTTTCGCCGTAGTTTTGCCGGTCATTGTTGTTATTCAAACACAAATAACGGCCGTTTAGAAATGCCATCTGTCAACAACTGCATATAAATCAAAATCAAACAAACATGAGACATTCCTGCACAGAAAAGGGACTCGAACTAGTACTGGAAGTGAAAAACAAAACCAACTAAACAACTATTGCCCGTATGTGAAAGGATATTAGAAAAAATGACTGTTGCACTAAGATATGAGGGATTTTCCACAAGAAGGGGATATGCACATAAACGCAGGTCGTGGACAACAAATGACTAATCGTGGAGAAATTTGGAGGGAACTTTGCAGGGAGGTATAGCAATACAAGAAATTCAAATATTTCTAAAATTTAAAGTCTTGAGTTTAGTGGCAATATTATCGCATGTCTGAATGTATAATAGCTTTTGAGTATTATTTCATGGACTCTATTGTTTTTTACTGTTTTCCTGCTTGTTTTGTTTGAGAGGAAATTTACCATTTCCCGAGTTCTTTGTGTACAAGCACTTAAGTTATTTCTTTTTTTTTTTTTGTTTTAGTTAAGAAAAATAGCGAACTGCATTAAGATACTAACCAAGTTTGTAAATTTTCTGAAAACGTGCTGCAAAACATTTGAAAGAATCTAACAACACTTCCCCTTAACGATGTATATACTCCCTAATGTATGCAATAGAATTCCCGTGAATTTTCACATCTTTCCTCTCTACCATGTGCAACACAACTTTTCACATCTCATGTCCTCACATACAAAAGTTTTTAATTTCAACTTAATGTGATGTGGGTCTTAAATGCACGGGATACCAGTCACAAGTGCATTTTCTTGTCTTTTTTTCAATTCTCAGGATAAGCTGCAGGACCTTTTTAGATAACATGCATAAACATAAGTTTTTCATTTAAAGTTCTGTCATAATATGGAAATAGTATGGAGATATAACCTTAGTTAGAAAGGGAGTACCATATCCGCTGTAGCTAAGAGCGTGATATGGAAATGCATTTCACTAATAATCTGCGTGTTTTCTGCAGTGTGATACGGAAATGTACGTGAATTTCACTTATTTTAAATCAAAAGTATGCAACAATGGCAGATGATATACAATAGCGCCCATAAGTATGCAACAACATATATAATTTATACACGAAAAAAAAATTGTTGTAGCATAAAACTTTTTGACTGACAGTGGCACGATGGTTATTACAGGCTACTTTCGTGCTTACTATCTTGAATTCAATTTCAACTCGTACCTTAAATTAGAGGTATAATTCAGCCGCTGAACACAGAAAAATATTCTACAAAGTGCTGTTAATAATAACTATAGATAATGCATAATTCTACCACTCTTCATGATGATACGCTTTAAGCTCGCCTAATACTGCATTTAATAAAAAAACACATAATATTTATTGAGGCTGGGTCTGTAAGACACACTATAGGACGAAACATTTGAGAAGGCATTGCAATCTCCTCAGTTATAGAGAAAGAATAAAAGAGATATTACTGCAATACATTTAAACGCGCACAAAGTATGAACTGTATAGGATCTGAGAGTAAACGGGTGCAAAATCAATTTATTACATTTTAGGAATAAAATCAACTATATCGACAGGAAAGTTGCTCATAGCCGACTGTGGATTTTGTGGTGTAGATTCGTTAGCTGCACCTGCATCTAACATAATCCATTCCACCGTTCAATTGTTTTTGGTATTTTGCGAATCCTCAAAAGGAGGCTATTCCACGTGGACGGTCTTTACGAAGACCAAAGGATGTGATGAGACAACTAGGCAGCCAATCCATCTTTGCCCAAGCGGTTCGATTTCAGGCAGGATTTGACACTCCGTTCAAATTTTGAATTGAAACACGGTAATCATTGATAATAATTATTTTGTTTTTAATTTCCTCAAATATAAGTGAAATTAAATTTGCCATTGGAACTTTGTATGCATTCATGATTTCACAAATTTCAATATAAAAGAATATGAAAGAAAATTTTTAACTTAATTTCCAGTCATATAAAACATAAAAGAAAGTACTAATTTCATAGGAAAATTTCTCAGTCTTGCAAGGAATCGATGTAATACCAAGAATGGCATTTTGGAAGATTAGCTTACTTACTCAACATTTTACAAAATTTTAATTTTACAATTTATTTTCAAATTTCTTCTCAAAAACAAAAATTCTCAGTTTCATTAGAATATTTCGTAATTTTTCAATTTCATTTCATTTTTCCATTTCTTTTGAAATATTTAATAATTTTATTTTTTTTTTTTTTAAATTTTTCTCAAATATAAATAAAAATTATCAAATTGTTTGAAATTTTCTTAAATATATATATTCATTTGCAGCTTTCCGAAACACTTAAATACTACTTGTAATTTTCTCAATTATTTGCATACTTAGATGTTGATTAGAAAGTTTTCAACTAACAAATAATCTGAGGTCCAGTAGAACTTCATTGCTTATGATGCGATAGAAAATATCTTCATACGTTTCGATTTTCTGCTATCTTTTGAAAATTCGCTATACCAGCTTCAACGCTGATTTTTGATGCGCTTATGCACATCCATATCGGTATATAGGTTATACATAGTCCTGGCTTATGTTCTGTTACAAATATAAAACGCGATAAAAAAAAAACAATATTCATATTGTGTTCAAAATTATTTCATTTATTAGAAGACAATATTGGTTATTAAAAAAATTGTATTCACTCGAAATGGCCGCCTTTTGCTTTAACACAAGCTTTCAAACGGTGTGGCCATTGGGCTATAGCCGCACCTACGATTTCCATGGAGATCGAGGACGCTGCTCTGGTTAATGCTGTTTTAAGGCTTCCCAAATTTCTGTGGGGAGTCTTGCAAGCCATATTCTCCAATTCTGATCACAAAGCATAATCCAGTGGATTGAGATCTGGACTCCCTGATGGCCAATCTTCTGCTGCTATAAAGCCAGAGCCACTCCTGCGTGGTTTTAGCTTTGTGCGCAGGAGCAGAGTCCTGTTGGAAGATCCATCAACGTCCATTGAAAAGGGTATTGGTCAAACCCTTCACAACACCCTCTAACACATCTTTTTGGTAAACCGTTGCACCAGTTTTTACGCCCTTTTCACAGAAATGGAGGGATGTGACACCATGGTGGGAGACCCTCCACTAAACCATTACGGAAGAGGGATGATGGCCACGTTGAACCCTTGGAACAATTATTTTCGCTTCCTTAGATGAAGTGGCATAAATCTTGTCATTTTGTTTGTTGAAAACTTCTTCCACGGTAAAAATTTTCTCATCCGTAAACAGAATGTTTTCATGGCCATTGTCCGCGTGCCACTGCAAAAGTCGCTTGCATCTTTCCAGCCTAATTTTTTTTAGCTGAGGAGTTAGAAGATGCCCCGTGGACCGACGATAGGCTTTCATATGCAGATCATCCCGAATCAGACATGGATCTGGTTGATATATCCAATCCCTTGGACATGATTTTCTGCTTTCTAAGGGTATTTCCCCGAATTATTTCACGCACTGCCTTTACTACCGCATTCGTACGGACAACGCGCGGGCGACCACTTTTTGGCCTGTCTTCTACTCCAGACAATTCGCCGAAGCGAGCAATAGCACGATAAACGAACATTCTTGATATTCCGAGTGGGTTTAGCAACTCGAAAATTTGGCCAGCACTCTTTAAGCACTTATGCAACGCTATTACGCCGACTCGATTCTCTTTAACGCCCCACTCCATGTTAATAGATTGCAAACTGAAACCAAACTGACTAGTATTCTTCACTAATCAGTGCATGTGTTCTGAAAAAAAAGTTAACGGTTCTATTCCCGCAAGAAGTTTTGAACGATAAGCGCTGGAAATTGTGTGACAGAACATATGGCAGGACTAGGTACAATTTGTAGTTAATATGACGTCGGCAGTCTCCATCATCGATGTTGTTTCCATTCATTGAGACAGAGCATGTGTTTTCCGGCATTACCATCATAATAAACTCCAGACTGACATTATTAGTTTTATTCACTTTAAAGCCGAAGTAGAAGAATAGAAATGTAGGTGTTCACACATCGTCCCAACTGGGTAGACTCTTTGCTTGCCGAAATAAATAATTTGAATTTGTTCCTTCTCATCTCCAAATTTACTTTTTTCTGAATCCTTTTTAATGTTTGAGAAGGCTGTAATAACATCTCGCAATTTTTCGCCAATGATGTCAGCATATGCAAGCGGTATATAACTTTTGTTAAAGATGATACCAGGCGTATTAATAGCAGTCTTCATCAAAATCATCTCCAACAAAAATTCTATTTTGGTGCAAAATAGCCCACTAAAGAGTTTGAATCAGAGAATGACATCTTCCAAAGATGTACAAGCTTCGCAGATATACCCAACTACCGGACTATCGAGGGCAGCCTAATATCGATTGGGTCTACGCCAGGATTTTCCACATTGTAAATGTCCTATCAGTTTCCTCAGATATAAATAAAAAATTTCAATATTATTTTCTTTTTTGTGATTTTCTCAAATATGAGGGGAATGAAAATGTTATTGTTTGTTTGGTTTCAATATTAATTGTATTAAACTTTCATAAATTTAAATGAAAAATTCTAACTGCTAATTTCTTTTCATTCATTTGAACCTGCTGCACTATTCCTTTTACTGTTTCAGTGTCAACATTTTTTTTCCATTCATTTTCTTTATTGAATCTTTCTAATGAAATTTACAATAAGTATTCAAATCGTAATCCTATCTTAAACTAAAGTATCCTGCCATTGCCGGATCTTGTTTTTGGTGAGCCGAACTTTTTATCACCGGACCAAGTCTAGCGTGTCCTTTCTTCTTAGCCGTATATGACCGAGAAAATTTTGAAGGTTTTGAGCGAGTGGGTTTGAGTGGGAGGACAACTTCGATATATATGACTTGCTTAATTTTCTTATTTCCTCGAAAATATAAGGAATGTTTAAATCCTTCTGTATGTCATCATTCCTAATATACCATGGGGCACCACAAATTTGGCGCAGAATTCTTGATCTTCTCTGTAGCTTATTTATGTTAGAAGCCGACGCCGTTCCCCACAACTGGATGCCGTATGTCCATATTGGCTTTAATATGGTTTTGTAGATGGCGATTTTATTTTCAAAACTGAGAGTAGACTGGGAGCCAATAAGCCAGTGGAGTTGAGCCATTTTTAATTTCAATTGAATGATTTTTGTGTCAATGTGATTTTTCCAGGTGAGAGAGGTTATGAACGGGAATGGTACTACCGAGAATAGTGAGGGCTGGGCAATTGTTCTGTCTAAGAGAGAATATAACCTGTACGCTGTTAGCGGCATTTACTTTTATCTTCCACTTTTCGAGCCAAGATTCTAATGTACATATGTATATGAGACTGCAGTTATCTAGAACCCATTAATGGGCAAATGCTATTGCTCATGAATGCAGTGTCATCAGCGAAAGTTGAGGTTTGAATTAGGGAATGAACAGGCATGTCAGAGGTGTAGATGGTACATAGTACAGGGTTGCCCATATTCGACGGACCCATCTGGCAACGCCATAACTTTTGACAGAGATGTCAGATCGCTTAATGACATACCGCGTTTGAAGCGTCAGTCCAAGCAGATTTTTACCATGGAACAATACACGCCACGCGAGCTCTCTGAAATAGTTGAAATTTACATTCAACAGAAGAAGTCAATTGTGAAAACTCAACGTGCTTTTAAAATATTAAAAAATGTGAGAAGTGCGCCTTCTAAGAACACCATTAAGCGTTTATACGAAAAATTTTTGACTGGTGAGGCTCTTTCTAATCCGAAGAGGCCAAATAAAAGTCGACCAAGGCGATCGGCCGAGAATATCGCTGCCGTACGAGCCAGTGTTGAGAGGTCCCCAAGAACATCCCAAAAACGCCGTTCTCAGCAGTTGGGCATGGCTCGGTCCACTTTACAACGGATTATTCGCGTTGATTTGGAACAAAATTATCATGTCCGATGAAGCCCATTTCACATTGAATGGAACCGTAAATAAGCAAAATTGCCGTATTTACGCCACTGAAAATCCTCAGGAGATTCAAGAATTGCCTCTTCATGACGAAAAAGTCACAGTTTGGTGCGGCGTTAGTGCGAAAACGGTCATTGGGCCGTTTTTCTTCCAAAACGAAAATGGCCATGCTGTTACCATCAACCAGGAGCTTTATCGCGACATGATGACCAATTTTGTGATGCCAATTATTCGTCGAAAGCGTATGAGGCAGTTCTGGTTTCAACAAGACGGCGCTCCACCGCACACAAGTCGCATAACAATCGATTTTCTGAAGAATTTGTTTCCGGGCCGTTTGATGTCGAAAAGTGGTGATTTGGACTGGCCACCGCGTTCGCCCGATTTGACGCCCGCTGACTTCTTCTTGTGGGGACATTTGAAGTCAAAGGTTTACGTTAACAAGCCAAGGACCGTAGAAGAACAAGGACAACATTCGTGAAGAAATAGCCGCTATTCCGGCCGAAATGTTGGCGAAAACGATGGAAAATGCTGCAAAAAGGGCACAATACGCCATCAACGCCAGAGGCGGCCATTTGAGAGATATCATATTCAAAAATTGATGTAAACAAATCTACTTGGAACAAATTAAATGAATAAGATTGCCAACCGCCAAATTTTTATTTTTTTCTTTGATTTTTTTTTTTTTAAAAACATGGGTCCGTCGAATATGGGCAACCCTGTATAGGGCCTAGTATACTGCCCCGAGGAGCTCCTGCTGAAACTTTTCTTTGAGGACTCTGTTTCAAGTCCTTCGATTTTGCTACAAAAGATCGATCCTTTAGATAGCTCTCCAGCAGCTTCTGGGTATTTGTCGGTAGAAAAGAGACTATTTTGTGAATAAGGCCTTCATGCCACACTTTATCAAAGGCTCAAAAATGTAACAGTTTGTTTGCTGTAAATGGCCGTTAAAGAAAAATTGTCTTAGCCGATAACTTTAATTTTCCATGTTTATGTAGGCATCCAAGAATCCCGATTTTTGTCATAAACCGCTAGTTTTCTATCTCTGCCTGTTAAGGCGTACCAAAGCCAAAGGTATTTACTGCATGTCTAACAATTATGCGACGACAAATTTGGAAGCTCTCCTTGAAACTTGTCTTACAAAGGTAAAACAGTTGCGAAAATGTTAAATGGAATCTATTCAACTAAATGTTTACTGGTTGGCAAATTAAATGAAATAAGAGAAACCCATTGAAACCCGAGTTGGTAGGAATATGACCATAACAAAAGTTGCGTTACTTAAATCAAACAGATATAACAAGTTTGGGAGACTTTTATTTCCATCAGATCTCTCATAAATTTCGTTACAACAGCCTTAGTATAAATAACAATGCAACAAATGTGGCTAAAAACCCACCCGTTTAATGGGCTTTCTTCAATTTAACCACCCATCAAGTTTCCATTTGAGAAATTGTCAAATTATCTGGGTAAATATGGAAGTTAACAAATATAAACATTTTCTCCATTATCAGTTAAGCAAACAATGGAACAATTATTGGTAATAGTACAATACGTAAATATCAAAACGTTTAACTATCAAAGTTATACAACAATACACAATAGCAAGTACGCATTTATATACGTTTGCCCCTTCGAAGAGCGTCATGCGAGTAATACTTCGGCAATGTTTTACGTACAAAGAGTTATGTGATGGGAGCAAACATGCATATGCGTTTGGATGCATATACTCGTATGTATACTCGTATATAAGGACATTCGCTTCTCATTTGTGTGTATGTGTATGCATATGATTTGATTGTTTTCCAATATTGAATATGTACCAACAAATTTTATGTAAATAAAACCACAACACAAATGCAAATACACTTTAGCAATAATACACATATTCACACACACTCTCAAACACAGGCGAGCAAACAATCTCGTGCCATGATATTTAACAAATAGTGCAATATTGTTAAAACAATAGTAAATTGATTTGTTTAACCAATTTCATTAGCAAATACTACAACATATCGCCATTTACCAATACACACTTGGTCATGCGCCCATAATACACACACCCATGCATACACGCAATATGTATTTCATCATTCAATCCATTCAGGGATAAAATGCTACCTTACGAAGTGGGTACGAGTATGTAAGAGTTTTAGTTTGGTTTTATTTAAAAGGCGATATATCGGGTGGTTCAGAAAGTTCGTTCCGTTTTTAAAAGAAATTTATTTACAAATTTATATACAAGAAAACAAATATTTTAATCTATTATGTAATCTCCCCCTTTTTCAATAATTTCCTCTCATCCCTCAGACAGCTTTTTAATTCCTCTCTCATAAAACTCTCGTGGTTTTTCTGAAAAATGCGTTCAATTCGATGTTTCCCTTCCTCGTCGTTATGGAACTTCAAATCCTTCAAGTGATTGATCAGACTACGAAATGGGTGATAGTCGGACGGGGCGAGATCTGGGGACTACGGTGGATGAGGTAAAGCTTTCCACCCAAGCTCTGACAGTTTCTGACGGATCTGCAAGGCAGTGTGAGGCCTCAGTGAGAGAGTGAGGCACCCACACATCAAGGTTGCTCACAAATCTGAACGTTTGAAACTGAATTTTTTTTTTAATATTTCAGCTAATTTCCTAACTAACTATTAACAATAATTAAATCTCCCACCGCCTCGGAAACAATTTGTTTTTGACGCCCTGTTGTGGGAGTATTCGTTTATGGAAGTCGCCCGTAGAAAATCTTATAAACCATTTCTGGTAAGTCCTTTCATTTACTCCATTTTCTTCATAAACAAACTTTATTTTTCGGCTGGTTTCAGCAGCCGTTTTTCCTTTTTGGAAATGATACATCATAATATGAATAAAATGCTCTTTTTCGCTCATTTTTCCCACTTACGACCAGATCAAAAACACAACTAAACAATAGTAAACAGCTTAGAGAAGGGATGGGAGGAATTTATGATAGTATTTGAATGAACGTCATGGGAAATAACGTATGGTGAACTAACAAATTAATCTTCCGAACAACCCAATAGTTATAAAACATTCACTCCATTTGAAGCAATGAGATAACAAAATGTGTCTGAATTTTAATAAAATAGGACAAAATTGCATACAAGTAATCACTTGCAGCTGATCAATCAGGAATCGATATTTTTAATACCAAAACGAAACTTAGGGAATTTGGTGTGGCATATAGAATTGTTCCAAACCACATTCGATTGAGTTGTGTTCTATGTTTTTTTCACGATAGCAGATTAAGATTTTCTTGAATTTCAGTAAAATTTTAACTTAAAATGACGGCCAAAACCACCATCCAACACTATTTTCTGCGGGTCACAGAGGAGTAAACGATGAACCGGCTAACCGTCATATAAGCGATGGTGACAAAAACGGTTTCTTTTCATACACATTATGTAGACATACTTATCTTATTTTTTCTGGGGAAAAAATTTAAATATTTTTCGGTATTATTGAATAATCAGCCCACAATCAAGTTTATCCTTAGAAATATATATGTAAAGTAAAGTAAACAAGAACGCAAGATTTAAATTTGGCGCCATTCAAAGTGTCATTGTTTGACATTTGAACAATTGTTATTGTTTGCTAGTAGAAGGTACGAGGTTAGTAAAAATGGAGCGCTACACGAATTAACAACGCATTATCATTGTGAAATTGTTTTACCAAAATGGTGAAAGATTTGCGACTACAGTTCGCAAATTGCGATCAACTTGAGGTCACAATAATGCTCCAAATACTGGGTCTGTTAGTGATGTAAAGACAACAACGCACCTTCGACCAGGTCGATCGACCGAAAATGTCGCAGCTGTACGTAGTGATGTCGCTCAAACTCCATCCACCTCAATTTGACACCAAGCTCAGCAAATTGGTGTCTCCAAATCCACTATGCAGCGAATTTTGACGAAAGATTTGCATCTTCATGCATACAAAGTTCAATTGACTCAGGAACTGAAGCCAGCTGACCATGGACAGTGAAGGGAGTTCGTTAATTGGGTATTGGAGAGACAACATGAAAATGCTGATTTTGCCGATGAAATCATCTTTAGTGACGAGGCCCATTTCCTACTTGATGGGTGAAGAAAATCCTCGAGTGATTCACGAGAAATAAATGCATCCTCAACGTATCACTGTGTAGTGTGGATTTCGGTGAAAATAAAGCATGTCAAGTGCAAACAGTCAATGGTGTTCGGTATGGTGAAATGATAACCAGTTTTTTCGCGCCTAGAATTGAAGAAATGAATGTGGAGGGCATGTGGTGTCAACAGGACGGCGCCACATGTCATACTGCCAGAGCAACAATTCAATTGCTGCATCAGTCATTTGGATCTTGCGTTCTTGTTGGGACACCCTTTATAATAAAATTAAATCCATTATTTTGGTACGACATTGAAGACATCACTTAGCATACAGAAAATGATTCGATTTGAATCAAATATGTATTGTTTCATGAAAATCCTCGTCCATATTTGCAAAAAATAAAAAATGAGATAGCCGATATTCACCAGCTTGAGTTGAATTTTTCATCAGCAAAACCCTTCGTTATATACAGGACCAGATGATATTTACTTGTGTCCAATTAGACGCAACAGGGCGGATGCGTAAAAACTTTCTCTTAGCTTTCCTTAAATCACTATAAATGTGCGTTGCCTGTCGTTGTCCTAACAGAAAGTAATTCTTCACTTGTTAGCCAAAGCTGATAGATTCTGGATGACAGTTTCCTTCAGGCTATCGAATTATTGGCAGTACCGGGCTGTATTTACAGTTGGTTGTAGGGCCATAACTCATAGTAGATGATTGTCTGCCAATATCATTAAATACATAGCAAAATCTTTCTGACCATCAATTCTGATTTGGACAAAAATTGTGCCGGCTTATCCTGATTTGACCACGCCCTTTTCACCTGTTTTGTTGTTTTGCGTTAACCCTTGTGGCACCCACAAATGGAGCTTCTTTCTGTAGCCCGCTTTACTGAGGTGGTTGCAAACAGATTTTAGCGCAATGCTTAACAACTGCGGAATCGAATCAGGGCTTACATGATGATTGTCATTTTTGTAATGTAAATTTTGGCAATCTGCTTTCCAGAGAGCAGTGCATTTTTGACATTAAAATTACCAGAACATGATCAACGAAGCCAGAATTGCACGCGATTGGCTATTACATACATACCACGACTTTATTGAAAAAACAAAAAAAAAAAAATTTTAAATATTTTCTGTTTGCTAGTGTCAGTCTTTGTCGTGCCCTCAAACAACAGTGGGTCAAGCAATCACTAAACTGCCTGAATAGTTTTCGAGTCCAAACCTTATCTTTCTAAAGACATCTAACATAACGTGTTCGTACTTATACAGAGATACAGATTAATAAGTCCATCTATTGAAGAAATAATGGACTTTATACTATACGTTTCTCATGGTCGTCACAATGGTTAAATGGCATTGACTCCCTCTTACAATTTGTTTTAAACTCGTTTTTACAATTTGTCATATGGTAATTCTATTGATATATAGAAATATACCAGTAGATTTTCATGGAGATCGATATTTTACTCGGTCACGATTACAACTCGGTCGGCTCGTAGAACTCAGAAGTGATTGTGTAAAGCGATTGTATCCGGAAAAACTTTAAAGTGAAAAAGCATTATGATCTCGAGGTATCATTGGGCTGTATTTTATTGGAAAACTACCTTAAAAGGATCCACTGCTACAACCAATCCAAAGGTGGTCATTTAAATAACATTGTATTTCGTACATAATGGCAAGTTCCAAACATTACAATGAAATAAAAATTTCACTGCAATCATAGCTAAATATGTGTTTTATTCAACTTTACTGAAAAATAAATAACTAAAAACTCAAAAATAATAACTCCATATATATGTATATCTATGCAGTATACGAGGTGTGTTAAAAAAATAAGATGCATTTTTAAATTCCGCGGGCTACGTACATTCAACTTTCGATTATTAATTTTTTTTATGTTGGTACACTCGTCTCGAAGATATGTTGACGGTTTTATCCGCACAGCATGTTTAGTTTGTTTGTGAGAGGCATAAATAAGACAAGTGTTTTGCGTGTTCAGCGATTTTCTGTTATCGAAAAAAATGGATCAAAGAAGTTGCATCAAATTTTGTGTAAAAAATGGTGTTAAGTGTTCAAAAACACTTGAAATGTTGACAGTGGCATACGGTGAAGAGTACTCTGAGTCAAACCAATGTTTGCAAATGGTCCAAGCTTTTAACAGAAGGTAGAGAAAAATTGAAAAGGTTGAAAAAATCGCACTGGACGCTCCATGCAATTTTTTCGGAAATTTTGGGCACGAAGCGTGTGGCAGCGAAGTTCGTTCCAAAATTGCTGAATTTTGACTAAAAACAACGTCGCATGAGCATCGCTCAGGAATTGTTGAATGATGTCAACGATGATCTAGATTTGTTTAAAAAGGACATAACTGGTGGCAAATCATGGGTATCTCGTTATGAGATAGAAACCAAAGCCCAATCGTTCAAATGGAAGAGGCCAGGAGAGCCAAGACCAAAAAAAAACATGCCGAGTTCGATCAAATGTCAAGGTTTTGCTCATTGCTTTCTTCGATTACTATGGCGTAGTGCATCAGGAGTTCTCACCACATGGTCGTACGGTAAACAAGGAGTATTACCTTGAAGTAACTCGCCGTCTGCGTGAAGAAATACAAAAAGAAGTCCGGAATTTAGGAAAAAATTCATGGTTTTTGCATGATAATGCACCTGCTCATTCACCTGTGCTTGTGAGAGATTATTTGGACAAAAACAATACTGTTATCATGCCCCAGCCAATGTATTCACCAGATTTAGCACCCTGTTCCCAAGATTGGAGAGAACTATGAAAAAACGACGTTTCGCAATGGTTGAAGAGATAAAAACCGAATCGCTAAGAGAACTCAAGGACATACCAAAAAGTGATTACCAGAACTGCTTCGAGGATTGGGAAAATGTGGCGTAAATGTGTTATGTCTGGAGGGACTACTTTAAAGCAGATAAAATAGAAATTGATAAATAAATATTTTTTGAGAAAAACTAAAATTCACCTTTTTTTGAACACACCTCGTATCACTCACTGGCTTGAAATGAAAATACCATATTTAGCGCCCACAACCGAGTTTTGTAATACAATATCTTCACATTAACGGCCTATGGTTTTAAAAAACAATTGAGAAATTTTTCCTATTAGTGATCAAATTATTCTTTATTATTTTGTGCAGCTCTATTCCAGTACATGCAGTACTATCTCTATGTCCGCCATCAGGTTGAATTCCATGTTTATGCAAAAGCACGGCTTTCTACCATAACCTTTACTTATACTGTTAATCGTTGAATATTGGGATTTCTACTCTATCCCTGTACCATTTAAATATAAACCTGATTGGTATATTTCTTCCTGCCTCACATTTTAAATAGCCACTGAACGAAAATCAAATAAATTTCCATCTTGTTTTGCGTAATCTCTCACGTCCAGCCAAAGGGTTATGTATGACTTAACACCAATTTGTTGCCTGCATTGTAAGCCGTTTAATCAAACATCCAATGTTCTTGTTTGATTTTTCTATCGATGCTACAAACTGCTATTCGTTTGTTTTCCTTGGCAGCCTCACGCCCTTTAATCCCTTCCTAGGAAACATTACCAAACAAACCATTTCCAATATTACCACCTTCGCCCAACCCGCCTTTAAAACTCTAAATCAAATATTAAAATCTTGGACAGAAGTGAACACAGAAATTTCTTATGCTGGTCAGGTTCCATGGCTCGGAACACGTTTCCACTCGAGGTGAACTAAATAGACAAATTGGCAAGAGCGTCAATGGACACGAAAAGGCTTACAGGAAAGCCTGGACTTTCAAATGGTAACCCGTTCTCATGCTATGCCAGGCAAAGGTTTAGTTGGCCACAAAGGTTTATGAATGGGGATGAATCCATAAATAATTCAATATGTTGGAAGGAAAACTAATGTGTTAGCCATTTAACGTTTTCGTATTACCTAACTGGAGTGCGATTATTTTCACTCAGTCACTCACATACTCGCACTGCTAACGATTTGTGGCAAACAAGAAAGGGAAATATGTTATTGAATTCGGTTTTCTGCATGGCTTCCGCTTCATCTTCATAATGGTGGTGTGTGAAAGAGGCGGTGTCTTTGGTGGGTTATTTTGTGTTTAGTGTTGCATATGAATGTTAAATATTTGTATGCATGGGATCAGGTTTTTTGGTTTTTTGGGAGTTTACCCAGGCTCCGAAGTAAAACATTTTGGGGAATAGAATTGCTAGAGTAAAATGTCACAATATTGATTCAAAAGCTTTATTGTGAAAATGTGTTTACATTTCTGGTATTAGTTGTTGTTGTCTTTTTATTGATAAATGATATAAATTATAGTTGTTTGAAACTGTTTGATTACTATTTTTCGAAATTAATCAGAGGAAGGGCATATTTTATTAATAATTTAGTGTTAAAAGAAACGTTGCTCTCCTGAATTTAATTTGTATAGGTTCATGTCTGGTAGAAAAAATGTAGTACGGAAAGATTGAAAGACTTGTAAAATGACTTCCTTATGTAACATCTTAAAAAATTAAATGGTATAAATCAAATATTTTATGAATCAGTAAAACAAAAGTATTATTTCTTCGGGTAAAAAATATTCGTAGGCAACAAAGCCGAAATATGAGTCTATTCGGATGAAGAGTTTATTTTATAGAAATTGTCTTTCTTTTTTTTTTTAATTGCACAAAGATTGCAAAAAAATTTTTCTTTGTACTAAAATGAGACGAAACCTGTTTCAAAGAAGACTTCATAATTTCTTTATGACTTTCTGTAGCTTTGTTTGTAAGTCAATCGTAATCGATATATCTGATAAAATCGAAAAGAAAATAAATTCCGAAAAATGTTTTAATTGGTTTCAGTTCCTTTCTAAATCAAAAATATACAACATTTTTATTGTGATTCCGGCAACCGAATTAATATTGTATCAAATTTTAATTTTGTTTCAATCATTCCTAATGAAATTACAAACAGTTTTGGTTCCATTTGAAACGAAATTACAAACAACTTTGCTTTTGATTCGCATTGTGAAACGTTTTGTTTGTGTTTCTTCTAAAAAACAGACAAACATTATCAAAAGCTGTGAAAATTTCTGAAAGCATGAGATGCTTAATTCACAAAATAAATTATGTGGACCATTTCCACCCCACGCCGTTTTGTGTGCGAAAAAACTACATTTGGTTGCAGTTACGATTCAGATTATCTGTTTCATTATGTTTCGATAGGAACCGAAATCAATTTCATTCGTCTAATTTCGTTTCTGGTAAAAAAAAGACTTAATGTATAGCGTGAGTTGCTGTTTCTAATATGAATTAAGAACAAATTTGTAATGCACTTTAAATACAATTACAATAATGGAGGTCTCGGGATAAAATCTTTGCTTATTTATCGAAACACACAGATTTCTGTGAAGCAGGTTTTCCCTGTTCATAAAGTATTGACCTTTGAAGCATTTTGAGGTATCAAGATTAAAATCAAAAATATTCGTTGAAATTTCATATAATGATAGAATATGTTCACGATTACAACAAATTTTAGCGCTAAAAAATTACAACTCACTACAGGTTTCTTCTTTCACTAGTTTGTTTGGTTTTAATTAACTTAATAAGTATTTTTTTAATATTCACTTTTTTCTGTTATTACCACCGAAAAAAATGGCAGGAAAACACATCTAATTTAATGGTTAATTTCATTCCAATGCAACGAACAACTCATCATCATCCAGCTACTTCTGGCACCTCCCACATCGTCCATTGCCAACCAACAGCCAACCATCACAATCATCCAATAACGAGAAATTTAAAACTCATAATCTGTTGGTGTTAAACAACAGATAGTTCCGGGTATTATGTTTCCCACCGACCCTTAGAATTGGCTGGTAAACATGTGTTCTTCTTAGCGGTGATGGCTAATCAGTACTGCCGCCGTTGTACAGGGTCTCCGTCGGGAAGGTATACTACTTTGTTTGTTTATAATTGTTGATTAAATGAAAGAGAATGGATCTTATATTGATAAATGTTTTATTTAATGTCAGCAATTATGTGTGGAATACAATATCAGACAAGTGTCCGCCTCTGTTAACCTCACAAATGCTAGTATTTTTGAGCACATTTTTCATTATATTCTCACACATTTCACTCGGTATTTTGTTAATTTTATCACGAATATTTTGTTTGAGTTGCTCAAGCGTTTCTAGTTTGTTTGCATAAACCTTATTTTCCAGATATGTCCATAAAAAGTAGTCCGGAGCAGTCAAATCAGGCGACCGTGGAGGCCAATCATCATCACCATTTCTTGAAATAACTTGTTGTGGAAAGAGATCTCACAGTAATTCCATTGTAATCCTGGCAGTATGCGATGTGACACCGTCTTGTTGATACCACATGTTAATCAAGCCCAAAGCATGCGGTTGTGGCGTTAAAAAGTTTTCAATCATATCACGCTATTACTCCTCATTGACAATTACCGTTACGCCGTTTTCAGTTTCAAAGAAGTAAGGTCACATGATTCCTCCTGACCAAATTGCACACCAGACTGTCACTTTTAATGGATGCAAAGGTGACTGATGAATAATTTGAGGGGTTTCCATTGCCCAGAACCGACTACTGTCTTTATTCACATATCCATCCAAATGAAAAAAAGTACGTCGTCACTCATTATGATTTTTTCATGAAAATTGAAATGAATCGATGATTGATTTTGATTAAATATTTTAACGATTAAAACACGTGGGTTTATCGAATATTTTTCCATAATAAATTTACCACATCTCTACTTCACTACTGCCAAATACGAACTGTCAAGTCTACTGTTTAACAAAATGGCGGTAAAACAAAGTAGTATATCTTCCCGACGGTCACCCTGTGTTTATGCCAACGAATACAAAAGCGCTATAAAACCATTACATTTGCTGTTTTTTCCCCTGTTAAATTTACTGGAATTTTATGGGTACTTTTTGTGAGTTTCTGTGATATTTCCTGTGTTTTTGAACGCATTTTGGTATTGTTTTCCCTGCTGTTTTTTGTCTTTGAACTCTAATGGAAATACACAATTAAACAATAAGAACAAAAAACCATAATTATCAGAATCAACAACAATAATGATATCACGGGAGGCAAGAAAAAAGTTTAATCACTTAATTGTTTTATACACATTAAATTTTATACTTTATAAGTTAATTAAATTAATGCGATTATTACTAGTTCAAAATTGTTTTATTGCACACAAAAGAGAAATTAAAATATAAAACTGCCCGAAACGACCAACAATCGCTGGAGCAGAAGAGAGAAAAAGCCACAGAACAAACAATAAAAACTTGAAATATAATTGAAATACAAATTTAAATTTAAATGTAAATATGTTTTCGTTATTATAATTTGAATATTGAATTATTTATCATAACACTAAAATAAACCAAAAATATCTCAAATATAGGGTGATTTTTTATTCGTCGGTTTTGTAAAAATCTAACAAAACACTCAAATTTGCACACATATTACAATTTTTTATTGGAATCGATAAATTGGTCTTTGCCATTTAATTTTTAAAGATAATTTCATATAAATGTTTTTCGCGGCTGCTTCTCAAAATATCCATTCGGAAGGTCAAATTTTTCGTCACTTTTTCGATCATTTCGGCATGTATTCCACGAATAACGCGTGTTATGTTATCCTGTAAGGCTTTAATAGTGTTCGACGTGTCCACATAGACTAACGACTTGACATAACCCCACAAGAAATAATCAAGAGGCGTTAAATCGCAAGATCTTAGGGGCCAAATCAAGAGATAAGTTGCTCAACAAATTCATCCCTCAACATATCCATTGTTTCACGAGCAGTGTGGCATGTTGCACCGTCCAACCACATGTCAACCAAGTTCAACTCAGCCAATTGGGGCAAACAAATCAAGCTTCGATATCGTTTGCTGTGGACTGTAACGTTTCTTCCACGGTCGTCTTTGAAGAAAAATGGACCGATGATGCCACCAACCCATAAACCACACCATACTGTCGTTTTTTCGGGATGCATCTGTAATTCATGTATGGTATGTGGCTGTTCATCACTCCAGATGCGACAGTTTTGCTTGTGTACGTATCCGTTTAGCAAGAGATGAGCCTCATCGCTGAACACAATTTTTCGATATAACAGCGGATTTTCATTGAACTTTTGTAAGGCCCATTCACCAAAAATTAGACGTTGTGGTAGGTCATTCGTCATCCCATGATGAAATGGCAGAGTATACTGTACACTTTTCACTTCGACAGATGACGTTTGGACGCCATTACCAACCAGTGCTGCCAACCTGAAAAACTTAAATCTTAAAAAATCACCCTATACTTGAAAAAATTCACACCTTATGTGGTGAAAGGAAGCATCAGAATTAAATCAGCGATTGCAAATTAAAACCAATTTGATCCTTTTTCTCCTGGCATCAGTAACAACGTAAACTGGCCAATATATCTTGGAACTTATATATATTTTTATGAACCATTTGAACTTAATCAATCCAGTTTTATTACTGTTACAGTCAACAATAGACAATGAGAGGTAACGCAGAATTCACACACGGAGGAAATGCTTCATGGAATATTTGCATTATTTCTCCTGCAGTGCTGCACGTAGCGCAGAATTTTTGAAACCACACATCGTCCACAAGTATGCTATGGAGTTTAGTGAAAAAAAAACTGAACCTTAATGTTGGCTCTGTAAGCACCGTTAACAATTATTGTCGGACCAGAAGTCTCCCAAAATTCTCAACAATCACATTAACACGTTCTGATTCTCAACAATCAAATGTGAGTATTTTCAACCCCCAAATGTAACAAATTTGCATTGACACACATTGTTTTATTTAAACATGTTTTCATAGTTAAAAATTAAATGTAAGATAATCATGACGCCAACATGAACCAAAAATATCTTAAATATATAATATAATAGCATTGTTACAGTCAGCAATACGCAGTAACATAATAGGTGACGCAGAATTCACACACGAGGTAAATTCTTCATGGAATAATTGAATTGAAAACACATATTATTTAGTAACAAAAAAAAAAAAAAAAATATCTAGAAGAAGTCTGCCAAAATTACCAACAAACACATTAACACGTTCTAATTCTCAACAATCAATTGTGGGTATTCTGAATCTCAAATGTGATAATAGTAACAATCTTGAGTCGATCTTTCTACACTCAGCGTTTAGACAAACCTCAAAAATTATATATTAAATTAACTGTATGACGTTTTTAAAGCGAAAATGTTCATAAAGGGTGTCCCAACAAGAAAGCAAGATTTTAATTTGACACCATTCGAAGTGTCATTG
This sequence comes from Philornis downsi, assembly GCA_019455685.1. Taxonomy (NCBI): domain Eukaryota; kingdom Metazoa; phylum Arthropoda; class Insecta; order Diptera; family Muscidae; genus Philornis; species Philornis downsi. The sequence continues at coordinate 605,884 of JAHXMU010000069.1, forward strand.
TTTGACATTTGAACAATTGTTATTGTCTGCTAGTAGAAGGTACGAGGTTTGTAAAAACCATGAGTGTACAACGCATTCTCATTGTGAAATTGTTCTACCAAAATGGTGAAAGTTTTGCGGCTGCAGTTCGCAAATTGCGATCAATTTGGGGTCACAATAATTTTCCAAAAGAGTCAACTGTAAAGAGATTAATGGATAAATTTGCCAAAACTGGGTCTATTAGTGATGTAAAGACAACAACGCGCCTTCGACCAGGTCGATCGACTGAAAATATCGCAGCTGTACGTGATGATGTCGCCTCAATTCGACATCGAGCTCAGCAAATTCTTGTCTCCAAATCGACTATGCAATGAATTTTGACGAAAGATTTGCATCTTCATGCATACGAAGTTTAATTGCCTCAGGAACTGAAGCCAGCTGACCATGGACAGCGAAGGGAGTTCGTTAATTGGTTATTGGGAAGACAACATGAAAATGCTGATTTTGCCGATAAAATCATCTTCAGTGACGAGGCCTATTTCCATTTTGATGGCTTTGTCAGTATGCAGAATTGTCGCATTTGGAGTGAGGAAAATCCTCGAGTGATTCACGAGAAGCAAATGCATCCTCAACGCGTCACTGTGTGGTGTGGATTTTGGGCTGGAGGAATCATTGGACCTTATTTTTTATAAAAATTAGGCATGTCAAGCGCAAACAGTTAATGGTGTTCGGTATCGTTAAGTGATGTCCAGTTTTTTCGTGCCTAGAATTGAAGAAATGAATGTGGAGGGCATGTGGTTTCAACAAGACGGCGCCACATGTTATACAGCCAGAGAAACAATTCAATTGCTGCATCAGTCATTTAAATCTTGCATTCTTGTTTGGACACCCTTTATTTATTGATGATCAGGGAAACACTAGTAAAAAAAGAAGATCAAAATTATCACTTTGCAATGTGCTAGATATAGCACAACTAGAATTAGAAAAGCCAAAAAAGTCGCTTTGAACAAAATTTCTAGACAACAATTTCCTTCTGTGGACGATAACTTTCATAAGGAAGTCCTTTAGAAGATACTTTTTAAAGAGAACACATCCGAAAACCGGGAAGACTTTTACAGCTTTCAATATTCTCAGGGAAATGTATCGCACAAAAAAAAAACTCTTTGAACAGAAAAATATCTTAGAATAAACTTTTTAATAAAATAGAGTCCTGGTAAAATTCGTATATAGGAAAAAATTGAGGTTGCTTATAAAGAATCACATGAGGAAACGTGTTTTCTTTACACACAACAGACCGAGAAAATATTTTCCATAATCAAAAACACTGTCCAAAAACATTTTCAGTATAGGAAGCTTTTTCAAACCACACTTCTTTATAAAAAGTATTTTCCAAAGCAATTTCCATTGAAATTCGCAAATGAAAATCATTTTCTTTACAGTCATGTTTCAATATGGATGTATGTTAACATTCACCAATTGGCTTTATTTAAATACATTTATATAGATCTTTTCAAAGAAAAATTACAAAATATAAATCAAATTTAATAATAATGTATTATTATTACTATCATATTACTCTGTGCTTTTCGCACTTCTATAGACATTTTGCCACAATAATCTACTATCAAGAAATCAAATATCGATTTATTTCACTAAACTACTACAAAATTTTTTCGGTGTACTTTCATCTGCTTTATTTCCTTTACGCAATTTCACTTTCGCTAATTCCATTTTACGTGCAATTGCAAAAAATCCGACAATTTACTCAACATTTCCATTTATACCGTCTAAATCCCAAATTTATTACAACAACGAAAAACAGCAGCATCCCGAATGTTCAACTTGTGGTTAGTATAATTAAGTTAAATTCATTTAATTTCGCTCATTGTAGATTTGAGCTTATTACGCTGTCCAATTAGTTTTATGACTGTGTCAGCTAAATTGCGAAAACGACGAATGGGCTCCATGGCGTACTTATAGAGAACTTAGTACAACAAGAAAAACTCTCAGAATGGAAAGCAAGAAGGAATCAAAAACCAACACAGAACTTTATGTTAAAGGAGCAAATGTCATTTTCCAAAAAAAAGAGCTCAGAATATTAGGCTGGAACTAATTAGAGAAACTCGATGTAAAAAAGACGATATCCCAGAACAAACAACAAACGTTAGAAAACAAAATGTGAGAGAAGCGCAAAACAAAATTGAAATGGTGCCATATTTTGTAACCATCCAATTTAGCACTGACTTACAAAGATTAGATTACCCAGGGTATGGTCAGATATTTTCAATGGGACAAATTTGCATATTATAATTAGTTTAAAATAATTACAGTTTTCAGAACTAAAATGACGATATAAAGCTCAATAATTAAAAATCGTGTACTATATAGAATAAATCATTATTCCAAATTTGCCATGAATGATTTCTATAGAAATAATCATCAGACTTTTTTGTCTGCTTCATTGCCTTGCTAAAGTTTGCATTGGACTTTATTGAAAAATAAAACCTCTCCATCAGCTGGAAGAAGAATGTTCTCAAACTTTATTCCGTCAACAAGTTTTACATTATAAACAACTTAATACACTTTTTGATACTTATCTTCTGCTGCTTCACATTCTTTTCAGCGTATATGTCTTTGCATATTTGCTTTTCTTTATGTAAGTTGACGTTGCACAAAAAGAGAGAAGGTCTTTTTGCTTTAAGGATAGTAAAACTTTAGTTTTTGAGGGAAAACTTCCCATTAAGAGTAGTTATAAATTGGGCAATGAGGGCTTTAAAATGAGCTAATTGTAGTACAGAATGACAACTAGCCTTGATAAACCAACTATAATGTTGATCAAATCTGAGAAATTGAAATTGAAATTTAAAGGAAGGATATGTGGACAGATCACACAACTTTCATATTAACTAAGTTAACTATATTCTTTACAAATCGTTTTTTTTTTTAATTATAATCATATCATTGCAAAAGTTAGAAGGTCACAATAATGTTTTATTAATTCACATGAGGGAAAAAATTGACATATGACCACGTGAGTCTCGCCGTGAAGGCTTTAACAGGGACTACAATCAAATCATATGTGCAGGTTTTACATGAATCTCGCTGGGAAAGCCTTACCCATGGTGTGCCATTACAGGTGCTGTTTTCCATCACTTTTTTCTTGGTTATATGTTCTTTCTTTCTTCTAGCGACAGCAAGCGCCCCTTTGGGGTACTCAAACTAATCCCGAAGGATTAGCCAAACTACCAGAGAATGGAACTAGGTCCCTTAAAAAAGCTTCCTCAGGTCCCACTCCCTCACTCGGCCAAAGTACCTTTGTAGCCACTTGGTATGAAGTGAACTACCTCCCGGGTAGGAGTTGAGGTATCTAGGAAAACCTCGGATATATGATAATGCCTTCCTTCACCAACGCGTGAGCAACGCGAAGGCACTGAAAACACTTGTTCGAGCAACCACAGCCAGCACGATGCTCCTACTAGGGGTAAAACACCATTGACCAGGAAGGAACAATGTTCCTTGGGCCCCTGGTCACCCGTGCTACCAGAAGATAAGAACCCTCTGGTCTGGGTTTCGCAGACAAGCCACTCCAGTTTTGCTTTATCATACCTCGCATGGAACTGGTAATCCATAACCTACGGCATAGATTTTCAATGTCCGAGGAGAGAATATCAACACAGCAAAGCACACCATGCTCCTATCATAGTTCATTAACCAGATCTCTCGGGTTATACAACTATATTTACGGAAAATATAAATCTTCTGATACCTCCCGACGGCTTCCCTATGTCCGCACCTGTTGCCAGGATGTGTCTTGTTTAACTATGACTTTCCCCTTTACTTGGTTTTCGAAAAACGAGTTCCAAGATCAGTTTGATGTCACGGAAAATTTACGTTTTCCATAATTAATATACGCCTAAAATATTGTCACTTTTCACCTACAAAGACTTTCATGAATTTCGTTTTTCTTTCAGAAAAAAGCGTCAAAAAAGTTACATTTTCTTATAAGATATTTCCCGGCTATCTGGAAGAGAAGACTATCACCTCATAGACTCCATTCAATAAGTTGTATTTAACCTATGAAAAAAAAAAAATATTTAGTTACGACAAGATTAGAGTATCCCTTTGTTTTTGAAAACGTAACCCACTGTCTGAACATTATCGAACAACAAATTTTATGGAAAGAAAACTTTAGACGCTGGAACTAACAAACCGAAGACACTAGGCAGAGTGCTATTGATTCTAGGAGAAAAAAAAATACCTGTTTTTAAGACATTTTTCCGATCGAAAATATTTCCATTTCAGTAGTTATTACAAACCAAATATCGTGCTGAGTCGATATTGAATTTTATTATAAAAAAAAGTAAGTGGACAATATACTGCTTTTCTGCAGCAAAATGCTTTCTCCAAGGCGATAGAAACACTTTTTCATATGAATGGCCACATTAACATTACGAGTCTTCATAACTTGACTCTTCAAGTAACCTGCAAAAATGTTTCACACAAATCGGCACAATGATCACCGCAACTACTGGCAAAATAGTTGATCCTATTTGGCTGAAACACCCATGATATTTGCCACCCTGGGACAAGTACTTGAAATTTGACAACCAGTACTATTTATGGTGTGATCCTAGAATAAAATTTTCGAATACATTTCTCAAAAATAGTTTATTTTTCACATATACAGGATTATACAGTGAAAATTGGGGTTTTAAAAGTAGATTGATCATAACATTCTACAAAGACATGCCTGGATAATACAGAATAGATAATACATTTTGAAAATTCAATTGATTTTTTAACGTAATTTAATTTAACTTACATTGAAAATTCTTGCCATAAAATTTATGTACTACTAATTACTTTCCAAGGGAAAGAAAAAAAGGAAATATTTCATTACTTTTAACCATTATTTTTCCAAAAGTAGAGTTATTATTACTACATTTAGGTTATGGCAGAATCGTCTAGCACTTACAGATAGCGCCATCTATTGGCAAACAGCGGAAACTTAGTCACGCACCTAATATAATATATATAATATAATATGTAATAACACATATTATCTATATTATATATATAATAATAATACATATTATTATATATTTCCAAATCTTTGTGAAACTTGGCACCATGACGAACCATATCATCGTATTATGTCTATCGTATTTATATGTATTTTATAAAAGAAAACCAAATTAAGAGCAATTTTATACTTAAAATGCAGCTTAGTGATTGATGTTCTTCCTATGTGAACGAAAATTAAGTTAGGATTATTTTCAAGCAAAGAAACGTTTGAGTAGACCACAATCTATTTGCAGCTATAATATATCATAGCTTCAGTAGAAATTTTTGTACAAGGAAATGACTGCAGAGGCGCTAATCCTTTTATCTCCAGAAAATATTTAAAGTTTGTCAAAAAAGTAAGCAGAATGGCCAGCAGAGAAGACATATTAAAGCGTAAATTAGTTTTTATTTATATGTACAAACCTCCACTTCTTGTTATCTGCAAAAACTCACCAAGCCAACTAAATGCTTTCATTGTGATACTTTCTCTGCAGTTAGAGAAGACAACTTTTTATCAGTTTCCACTAAACTCAGCATAAAAATCTTCCACATTGCATGGTATATTTCAGATATAAAGAATTCACACTTTTAATCCAAAAATTTTGTGCTGTGTTAATTTTTCATATCGCGTGTAATCAATCGCAGCCAGAGAGGATTTTCTAACTTAATTCTAGATTATTCTATAACAAATAATATTTTTTCTATGCAGGCTCACATCGTAGACTCTTCTTATCAAAAAGGCGCACTGGAAACTTTAACTGATTTCCATAAAAAATAGAATCTATACAAATTCTCACGAAGACGAACTTTTTATGGAGTTCAATGAAAAATTTGTTAATTTAATTGCAGCAAATTTTATAGGGTCAAAATAATCTGGAGTCATTTTCCTCGTAGAACAGTGAGAATTTGAAGTGTTACAGCGAAATTTTTAGTGGTCTCCAATAGACTTCTAGTGGGCACAATAATCTACAGAAAACGAAAATGGATATTATTCAGCAAAAAAATTAAAACTAATTTATTAAAAATGATTAATTAATAACAATTATAAATAATATATCATATAATAACATAATATATTGGTGCCTCTATACAGTTTTTTTTTATAAAAGTGTATCTTTATTATAAAAACATGTTTACAAGTGATTCGCTGAAGGTATTTCCCATCGCTAGCTACTACTTTTTTCCATCTTTCTGGTAAAGCTCGAATTTCATCACTGTAAAACTGTTCATCTTTTGAGGCTATCTATGAATCTAACATTTCTTGACGTCGTGATATGCGTGGAACTGCTGGTCAGCTAAACCATGTGCCAAGCGATAATCGGACAACGCAATATCTTGAGAATATATATCAAATGGGGCAAGACTTCCCATTCCAGCGCTTTCAGGTAAGTTTCAACGGGTTTGGCTACGTGAGGCCGAGCATTGTCATGCTAAAGAATCACTTTTTCGTGCCTCTCCGCGTGTGTAGTCATTTCTCGCGCAGAGCTCGGCTTGACCACATTAATTTAAGTCGATACCGAACCCCAGTAATGGGTTTGTTTGGTTTCAACAGCTGTTAATAAATAACAGCGACCTGGTTCCACCAAATACAGAGCATAACCTTCACAGCGTGAATATTCGGCCAGGGCGACGACGTAGAAGCATGGCCGGCCAGCCCCCATAACTATTTTTCTTTCGATTCATATCTAAATCCATTTTTCCTCACCTATTACAATACGATGAAGAAAACACTTCCTTTTTGTCGCTGAAGCAGTTTCTCACAGGAGAAAAAACGACGCTCAACGTCCATTGGCTTCAACTCATAAGGACCTCAAGTTCCATGTTTTTGAATCATTCCCAACGCATGCAATCGCTTGTAAATGGTTTGGTCGGTAACTTCTAATACTGAAGCAAGCCCTACCTGCGTTTGACACGGATCCCCATCATGCAACGTCGTCAATTCAGTGTCTTCGAAGGTGTTTCGTCTTCCTTCACGCGAACGGTCGTCAACATCAAAATCACAATTTTTAAAGCGACGGAACCAATCTTGATGTGTTGTTTCACTTAAAGCAACATCTCCGTAAACGTTTTCAAGCTCTCGATGAGCTTTAGCCGCCGTTTTCTTTGATTGCAAGAAGAAAATCAATACTTCCCGCATATGACGATTATTTGGCACAAAATCATGCATGTTCACACAACCAAGAGAACATGACATCAAAAAAAAATAACAATTGTGCCGAGGCAGTATAAACATACCATATGCCTAAGCTTGGCTCATGACATTTAGGTTATGTCAGAATCATCTAGCACTTACAGATAGCGCCATCTATTGGCAAACAGCGGGAACTTAGTCGCGCACCTAATATAATATATAATAATATATATTATCATATATTTGCAAATCTTTATGAAACTTGGCACCATGACGAACCACATCATTTCTGACATACATTCTAATGTCCAATTCGTTTAAAATTAGTGAAATTTCGCGCACATAGACCATTTATCAAAGAAGTAACTCAATGTAAAACGGAGCACATTACTATAAACCTTATGGTTCTTATCATACAAATTTACTGATTTTTCGAAATTCAAATTTTCCTCTTTAAATTCTAATTAGTAGGCTGCAACGCAGTAAATTGTTGTTCGTTGCACTGACTTTTAATCCCTTGTAAAGCCTCTTATATCTCGCATACAAAACATCGATTTAACCCACTTATTTTAATTTAGTCAAATCTGCCACATATCATAAATATGATAAACTAAGTTCTGAGGATAAAGACGAATGGCACCACTCCTACTGCCTCCCATACAAATTGGATGATTTATCGAAATTTATATTTCACTGTAATCGTAGACTTCAGTGATAAAATTTGAATAATCGACTGGATAACCAAGCCCTCTTCGGTAGCTCTTAACTATTTTAAGCTATATAGATTCAAAAACTTATAATTCTGTTTTTTTTTATAATGGATTAATTTTGAACAAAATTTAAGCAATGTGTAGTAATGGTGGGTGTGAATATCTTGGATTAGCTAAAATAGAACCATTGTTAATATATCAAATCAAGAGAAAATTAAGATTTCAAAAGAGTTATTTTGTAGACATATTAATACAGCATTGGATGCTAAGTGTGCTGCCAAATTTCACATTTTACATTTTGTATGGCCTAACAGTTGGAACCACCTAATTTCTATTGCTATTGGATTTTGACAACTACACCCAGAAATGCAAAATCTTTGTCAAACTTGGCATACCTACAACTTACTAGTACTTATTCAACGCAATTGAATGAAAAAATTCTGCATCTACAAACATGACTGCTGAACTTTTCGAACTTAAAATGAATGGCCAGGTTACTACTCCTCACGTGCTGTACTCTGCAAGTAATTGTATGTTTATATAAGAGTACGTCTATCTGCCCTCATCCTTCTCCATGGCTACATTTTCTTATACGAAAACTAAACAATTTAACAACTTTATTCAATAAAGTTACCTATGACTAACTGCAGAAAAGAACTTATTTTCGTCGTTGGGAGGGGGGGAAACAAGACAAAACTTTTGAACATCTTCAGAAATTGAGTTTTCTCCTCGTTCATACTGGTGGACTTTTTAACAAAACTCTAGATGAAATACCAAAGAAGTCATATAATTGTATTGGAGTCTGCTGAGATACACTAAACAAAGAGGGGTTGAGTCCAATTGTAAAAGGTGTACACAAATGTGTAGATTACAACATTTCATAAGTAGGAATTTTATGAATATATGACATACCAATCTCAATACATGTGGGCAACTATTACATAAATTATGTATATCTGCTATCGACTATGGTTTCATTTGTCCAATTACAATGATTTGTATTTTATTATGTACGGATGCTGACGCAAATGTAATAGCGATTATGGGACCATCTCCATATCATGTACATAATTGGGTTATATCTCCAAAACTCGGAACTTATGATATTCTTAACTTCAGATGCAGCAGATTGTTCAAACTGTGCCACTTGACTTATTTTGCCAATTTGACTCTACAAATTTCGAATTTTTTGTGTTATATCACCACAGTATCATGATTGTAGTTTCAATCATTTGCTCTGGTAAAGGAAATTTTGATGCTTTATGAAGGGATCGAACCATGAAAAATTTTTCAATTTCAGAAATTCTCGATTTATTTTATGTACAAATCTTAAAGATACTTTTCTTGCTAAATTCGAAAGTACAGGGTGACACACCAATTGCAATACTCGTACAATAAGAAATTCAAATAACTTTTTCTTAATCAATGCATTTGATGTATTTTTCGTTTATTATACAGAAAATTCAATTTTACTTTATACAACCAATTTTTTTTAAGATTGTAGACCGTAAATGGCGTTCACGTATTTGCGACACCTAATCGGAAAATTATTCATTGCAGGATAGCCTCAATTATTATTTTAATAAACTGCTTTAATTCAGTCAAATTCCTTGGCTTCGTTTTGTATACTTCTTGCGTGACAAACGATTAACCTCATAAAAAAGTCTAGTCAAGTCAGGTGAACTTATAAAGCCAAGTCTCTGTATATTAATTTGTTTGGGAATTGTCGTTGAAGCCCCACCATAACCCGTCTGGCTATGTGTGCAGTTTTTCCATCTTGCTGGGACCAAATGCTGTTGAAACGTATACGTCTTCGGGACAGTTCTAGGTAAAAAATCCTCCAACATCTTTAAATAACCGTCCCCATTGGCAGTTAACATTAGTACAATTCGTGCGCCACATTGTACAAGCGACCTTGTTAGTCTTCTGTCTTCTGTCTTCCTTCAGCTCTTTTGCACTGTAATCACGTTGAATTTCCAAAAGCTGATTTTATGAAAGGGCGGTGCATGTACGTCGCTCGGTAGGCCATTCCGCAATCTTTCTAAGCAGCCTAATTTCAACCCGTTGGCAAATAATGGAAAACGGGTCATAAAATCTTAAATTTAGGAGTATCTGCTCGCAAAAGATAAGCTTCTCTAAAACTAAAACGGAACTATTATCGTAAAGTATATATTTTTTCATTAATTGTTATGTATCCAATTACTTCATACTAATTAAGGTAAATTGAGTGATACATGTGAATTCTAGACAAGGTCACATTATAATTCCTCTTTAAGATTTATTGACTGAAGAAGTGTAAAATTCCCCTGCATCTCATGAGTGAGATATGGGAGAGCTTCCCAAATTCATCGAGTCACACGTGTTCTATATTCTGGCTCATAGAATTAGACCTACATATTAACAACGATTTTGGAAATCAGTTTCAGAATCATTCCAGATCATGTACGTGCCTTCAACATCACGCCACAGCCGTTTGATTCATTATCAATGAGAATTTTGAAGTTCTTTTTAAAGGTAGTTTGGAATTGATTAAAGTACCTAAGATGCGAGAAGTTTCCAACCAATTTAATTACTAATGTATAATGAGCACTGTATAAACTTACACCGTTTATACTTACTTATAATAATTTGAACTTAAATTAGTTAATACTCGATTTGTACTTCAAAAATGTACTTGATTTGAATTGCAAATCAATGTACAGAACGTATTCAATCGTAAATTGCTTTTGTTTAACTATGCCATGAAATTTGCTTGCTACGTATTGTGAATTGATTAATGAATTGTAAACAGATAAATTGTAAAGTGACAAGTTAAGTTAGTATGCCAAAAACGACACTTTTTTGCATTACATAATAGCGAATAGTAATTTTTACCCTCATCTCAAATTCTACATTAAAATTACTTATTATAACGTGAACATAACTTCCTTTGTTCATCGATGCTTTCATGAGCATTCTATGGTTAGATATAACCTGCCATACTCAAAGATCTTTCCACTATTTCTAATCCTTTGGGATTTAATCTTTGGTTTTCTCTTCCTACCTAAATCGTAATACAATTTCTCGTCGTATGAATGATTGTAAGAATCTAAGGCTATCCTCAATTTCTGTAGCTAACCCGCTACCGCAAACAGGTGGAATTTTCCTTTACCAAAGATACAGTTCACATCTCAACAACTACAACCTTGCTGAAGAACGATTGGAATCCAAGTCAACCGTTAATCAAATTCTCTCCAAACGCTAATACCAATCGACCCTTCCCCCGTTAGCACACACGTTAACGTTTGTTCGAAAACAATGAACTCAAATCTAGCAGGGCCATAACTCAGAAAATATGGATTTTACTACAATATACGAGTATTTCCATCATTTCTACGTACTCGATCCTACAAGTTTCTGGGGTCGCCCAGAAACTAGCCGACCTAAAGTGTAGATGATGCCAGCTATTTGAAAAAAATTATCAATTTTGGGAAAAACTGGTAACCTTTTAAAACATATATTTTAAGTTTCAAGGCTCCATGTGGTTTAGTATTTTTATTGAATTGGTGAACAATTCAATATTTACATTTGGAAGGTCTCCAATCAATATTAAAGCCGAACTAGATTCTACTCTGGGGGAGTCTGCTCCTTCGTTTACGATTGTAAAATATTGGCTAGCAGATTTTAAACGAGACCGTATGAGCTGTCAAAATTAACATCTTAGTGGTCAACCAGTTGAGGTGTCTATGCCGGACACGATTAAGAAAATCCACAAAATGGTATCGGAGGATCGTCGTCTGAGGGTGTGTGACCTATCTGAAATGATAGGCATTTCAAAAAGTTTTACACATAATATATTTACCGAAGGTTTGAAGATAAGAAAGCAAGATAGATTGCTTTCAATTGAGCAAAAACAGAGTCGTGAAGACGTTTCAATAGATTTTTAGGCGACGTGTCACCGCAATAAGGCAGAATTTTTAAAACCATGGATAGGACCTGGACCATTTCATACCTGAGATAAAGGAACAGTCAAAGCAGCAACTGGAAATGGTAACACATGAAGGCAAAGTCATGGATTGTGTTTTTTTAGGATTCGCATGGGATAATTTTTATTGACTATCTTCAGAAAGGAAAAATACCAACGTCAAACATTAACATCAACGGCGAATATTGTGCTAAATTATTGGAGCGTTCACATGATGAAATTATGGAAAAAGGCCATATTTTGTGAAAAGGAAAGTGTTGTTTTATAGTGACAATGCTCCAGTTCACACATCCACTATTGTGATGGCCAAAATTAATGAATTAAAGTTCGAATTGCTTCATCACTCTCTTTTAGCTCTCTCGAAATATTTTCTATTTCCAAACTTGAAAAATCAGCTCGGTGGAAAAAGATTTACCAATAATGAAGAGGTGGAGTCTGCGGTTGATGGTTTTCTTATGGAGCTTTATAGTTTTTACTATAGGGTGGCGCATAAGCAACGTTCTGATTTGATTCGTGAATGAAGTTTTTTTTTTCGTCTCTTTACAGAATTAACTAAATAATACTTGGGAAATTTATGATGAAAAGGCCCAGCACAGAACAAAGAACCAAAATTGTTCAATTTTACTTTGAAAGTCAGCATTCGGTTATTCAGATCATATCGAAATTTCTTTCATGTTCAAAATACTCCCGGCGCTCCAACAATTTACTGATTGGTTCAGTGTTTTGGGCAACAAGAGGCTGTCTGTGATCTTCCGCGTGCTGGAAGACTTCGTGCAGTTCGAAAGAAAGTGAGTGAGCTCAAGTGCAAACAAGCATTGAGGAAAACCCCGAACCTTCTAGGCGGTCTTTGCGAAGAATTTTACATACGTTACATCTTTTCCCATATAAAATGCAATTGGTTCACGGGTTAGAACCAAATGATGCACAATAACGCATTTAATATAGTCAACGTTTACATTACTTATGCACCACCCTTTATAAACAGAGTACAGAAGCTATTGAATATCACTGCAAAAATTGCATCATATAGGAGAAACCGCAAAAAGATATAAAGCTAAGACTATATAGATCAAATTGGTTATTTTTATGTGAGAAAATGTGTGGTTACGTATCGATTTTTCCCAAGTTCTACTAACCAGCATAAATTAACACATTCATGATAAATCTCGATTCTTGTTATTTACAATGCAAAAAATTTAAATTCCGTTTGTATAGAGGGTGCAGGAGTGGCCACGGTAATGCAGTATATTTTTGTTCTTAAACCACACTTTATCTTATCCTAAACGTGTATTAAATTTGGCTAAATTTCGTGTAAATGAATCAAGTATGTACGTATGAGAATATGTGGCCTTAAATGGCAATGGGAACTCAAAATGTTTGCCTATTGCTTTGTTCTGTATTAAGAAATGCACCTCTTAATACAGAACAAAGCAATAGGCATACATTATAGGAATTGCACTTCTTAATACAGAACAAAGCAATCGGCATACATTTTGAGTTCCCACTCTCTACCGATTAGAATTTACAGGGATAATATTGAATTTTGCCAAAAATAGTCATTTTTTTGCGGAAGGTATTAGAAGGGGTTGGTCAATATAGCCCATTTGCAATTACCCGTTAAATGTTGAAAGGTTTTAAGAAGTTTCTTAGAAATGTACGAAGTTTCATAAACATACAGATATCACCAAATTTCCACGACCCTTAATGTACAATAAAGCAAAAATCGATAGGGATGGCTTTAACTTCTAAGCGGATGGCTTTAGTTTTGATAAGAACTTAATGATGTATCACTCATTCTTGGTTACATCCTACATTTTTGCACTAAAGCAAAAGGTATGTGCAAAAAGTATGTGCATATCAAATAACCCCACTGACATATGTTTCCTTCTTGTGGCGGAAACTTAAACATATTTGCTAAACAAAAAATCTCTTGCGCACTTAAGAAGTAATTACGCATGTAAAAATCTATCTGTGCCTGCATGTCTGTTTGTTGATTTCGAATTTTTATTTCATTTCTACAATTGGAGAACTTTCTATATTTAGTTAGCATTTGCTTGTTTATAGGAATTGATTGCAGATGTTGACTGCAAAATTTATTAGTTTGTCACATTTAATTGGATTTTGCGATTTTGCTTGCTCTTAGTCCCCGCAAAACAATTGATGGATTATAAGCAAATATCTGTTAATTCTGTTAATTTATTTAAAACTAAATCTATATAATATATAAAACATATTTAAAGCTTTTTTTAGCACTTTCGGGTTATAGGAGGACCAAACTTTTTATAATTTGTCCAAATTCTAATTGCTGATTGATTGATGGCAACAAAATTGTTAAATAATTTGGCCTTTAGTAATCCATTTCTGTCTATTTTGACAAAAACAACAACATTTTTTTGACTTTTTAGTTTTACTTTACTATGCTTTACTCATGAAATCAAAAGTAGCTTCATCTTAAAGAAAAAACATTGCCAAAAATGTAGTTGTTAGTTAGTTAGTTAGTTTAGTTTAGCTTAATTGGGAACGGAAAATTTTTAAATTAATTTTTCTTTTAATGTCTCGGTTACACAATGCAAAAATTTTCCACATTACAGGAACAAATGCCAACTAAGCAAGCCACTGATGGGGAAGAAATATTTTGGTACCTCCATCAGCCAGTGATTACGTTTAATAACTTCGAGACATGCCAAAAACCTCTTTGTATATGTATCAAATTCCATTGCGACTCAAACCCTCATAATTTGCTTCCAGTTACCACATTTAAATGTGTCCAACTATTTAGACGCATGCAAAACTCACATCAGTTACCAACCAAAAACAAAAAAAAAAAAAAAGGCAGCAGAACAAAGGACGAAAGCAAGTCCATATCCTTAAGCGTATATAACACCTCAATTTCAATGGTATTTTAGTTATTTATCAAAATGTCTGAAAACCCTAAGAAAAAAAAAAGAAATGAATTGCTGAGAATCATGTGTTGAAAGGCAATATCATGTGAAGGTAATAAACAAAAGCCAGAAAAAACCAACTAACAGTTGAGTATAATAACAACAACAGTGCAAAATTATGGTTATGACTTTTTTCTAGGTTATGAAGGTGTAAAGGTGTGAAGTCAAGGTTGATAATGACTGTGAAAAGGAGCTACTATAATTTCTCCGTAAAAGAAATTCGGAAGTCAAGGCAGTATAGAGAGTCCTGGTGAGTTATTGAACAATAGCAAAGTAAAAAGTCAAAGATCTGCAACAATTTTCTAATTGGAATTGCTTTTCAGAGACAAGGAGTATATTTCCTACTTCAAAATCATTTTAATTGAGAACAACTTTTGTTTAGAAACGGTCGATGAAGTGTCAGCTCATTTAGTTCAAAATGTCTGTTTATTCTGCTTGGTTATTTAGGACTAAAAGGATCAATATTTTTGCGATAGCAGAAAGGTTTATTGCTGGAAATTCCCTAACACTAAACTCTACTGTTTTTAAGGAATATTTAGTTTAAATATAGAACAATTCAACGACATTTTTCAATTACACAGAATCTCTGAGCAGTTACAAAGAATGCCACTAATTCAAAAATCAGCGGCACATTTAATAGGCTGGAAGAAATATTTACTATCTTTGGGATAAAATGCGTTTTAAATACCCTTAAAAACCCAGAAATTATAGTCTTCATGAATATTGAGTATCAAACAAATTTTATCTTGTTGTGTTTATAGAAGCAGAGAACCTAATCCTGGCCTTGATTAGGCCATATAATATAGTATTCAAGTTCCACTTTCATCCTTTACATGCTCGTTCGGCCGTTACTTTCTTGCCTTTGGGGAGACACGGCGGTAAACATTGCCCCTTTCCTTAGGCACTTTGCAAATTCTTCATTGCAAATCTATTCTATAAAGTTTTCGAAGAACGCTTTGATGCCATCATTGTCCAATTTAGTATAATTTTCTAGTCCCTATTTAACGATGACTATAAATGGAGAAATTGGATATGTACATAGAATATTCCTGTATAACCCCAATAGTATACTATAAGCCCAAAAGTACTCAAAGGATGTTTAAATATTGAATATAACAGACGAAATACACATTTATATATTACTCGAAAAAGAACGAAAATAATTCGAAAAAATGCATGCTAAAATCCATTGAAGACATGTAAACACTAGAAATAACTGAATATTGGTTAAGGGGGAAAAGAGTTACCATCCAGATGCTAGCTAATTAGCAAAATCCTTATTTGGATGATTTGCACAAATTTGCGGGATCTTTGCTATGCATGTGTAGAGTTGAAAGGGGAAAATATTCTCCAGCAACTGCACTAGGTTCATGTCACCACTGCGAAAGGTACAGACCTGAAGACTGAATTTTCAGAGCTGAACCTTTACACCAGAAGAATACTCGTCAAAAAAACACGTCTTTAACTGATCGCCTTCATGCAGATTATATTTATTCATTCACTTATAGGGTCTTAATAAAGTTATTGTATCTCGTTTTTCTTTATCCAGTTTATCGCATCCAATAGTCAACTTCAGAAAGTCCGTCAATTAGTACAGAAATACCTTTTCTGCAAAGCAGGAACTTTCGTAAAATTTTATATTCAAGTTGACCGTGGTGGTTGAATAAAAAATTTGTATATAGAATATTCCTGTATAACCCCAATAAAATACTTTGTGCTCAAAACTACTCAAAGGATATTCGCATATTGAAGATAACAGACGAAATACACATTTAGATATTACTCGAAAAAGAACGAAAATAATTCGGAAAAAATTCATGCCAAAATTTATTGAAGACATGTAAACATTAGAAATAATTAATAGTGATTAAGGGGGAAAAGAGTTATCATCCAGATGATAGCTAATCAGCAAAACCTTATTTGGATGATTTGCACAAATTTACGAGATCTTTGCGGCAAGATATTTTCCAGCAACTCCACTAAGTTCACGTCACCATTGCGGAGGTACCTTGAAGACTGAATTTTCAGAGCCTTTAGACCAGAACAAAACTCGAGAAAACACGCCTGCAACCTATCGACTTCATGCAGATTATATTTATTCATTCACTTATAGGGTCTTAATAAAGTTCTTGTATCTCGTTTCTCCTTGCCCAGTTTATTGCATCGGAAATTTGAAATACTTTTCCTGCAAAGCAGGAACCTTCATAAAATTTTATACTCAAGTTAACCGAATATTGATATTGACAATTTAAGCTTGGAGCGACTCATTTCTAGATATTTTTTCCAAAACAAAATAAAAAGCTCAACTTTACCGGCTATCTTTTTTCCGAGGACACAATAATTTCCTTCAAGCATTTCACATGGTATTTAAAAAATGATACCAATAATTAAGATCTCCAATTTCTCAATTATAGGCAGCTAATACACTTATACTGTTAACTTCGCAAAGCCCTAAAAGGGAAGGCCTAAGGATGTAATAAAGGGTGCAGCACAAATCGTGCTACTGTCCACAGTCAATGGGGAATCAAAAATTGATATAATTATAAATCTATTGACAGCATCAGAGTAAAAATTGCTTAAAGTTTATATCCATGTACCAAAATCTAAATATAACCAAAACTTTTTGTACTTTATTTCCATTTCTGTGTTGATATCTGCCGCAAAAATCCAATATTTCCACAGGCAATTTCTTAAATGAAAATCCTTATAATAGCTAAGGAGAAGCCAACTGCCATGTCAATTTCCATTTTATCCTTGTATCTTACTCTCCGAATTACTCTCTCTCTCGAATTATCAAGGTAAATCTATAATTCCCAAATAGAAAAAAACTTGGTAGATGTTATAGTTCTGTGCCGTATTAAAATTGGTTCTACCTCTTTGCAGATTGTCGGATTATTAAATTTACCTCAAGGCTACTGGAGTTTGAAATTACAGTTTAATAGTTTCTAGCCGCAATTGCTATCATCTGACGTATCGCACACCAAAACATGGCAACCATTATAAAAAATATTGCTGCAAGTCTTATGACGCCTCCTTTTTCAGCATTCTATAATGCCATCTTTCGTTATATATTTTGATGGTGTGAATATGGAAATTGGTACGATGGTGGATAGAGATTTAACCCACAGAAATGCTTTAAATAATCGAAACAATGAGAAAATAGGCGGTACAATGAATTCATTTTTAGACATTCTGGATAATTCTAAGTTTTCGATAGAATACATCACAAAATATCTTCTATGAAGAAGTTCGTGATGATTCAGTTACCGCGGAATAATATAGAGGACTTAAAGTTCTTTATCAGTACGACACCGATAAAGTGTAGCAAGGCAAAACTTCAGCTTTAAGGTGATAACATTGATCGCTGTGCAACTTGAGGATGTTTTTATTCCGCATAACATCCCCTACACGCCCTTGGACAATACAACCGAAGAATGGATTAAGAGCAGATTAAACTCTGAGGGAAATATATAGAATTCAAACACGTCATCCATGCTCGGCCAGCGAAACATATTTCTAAGAGGTTTGGACTTGAAATCTGGGAACAACCACTTTGGACCTATTTGTAAGTTTCCGAAAATACAACACTTTCGTAGCTATAAGAAATGAGAATCAATAACTAAAAGTGAACTCCAGTGAATAAAAGCGAATATATGAATATTAAGTTTCAAGACGCCACGTTGTTTAGCATTTTTAATTAAGCCATCAAAAGTAAAGGATCTCAGTGAATTTGTAAACATGGAAAAAATTTATCACCGTTACGTAATTTAATATTTCCATTTGAAACGTCTCAGTCTAACCAATATTAAAGTCGAGCTAGATTCTGCTCTGCGGAAGTCTGTTCCTGCATTAAGGTTTGTAAATATTGTAAATATTGTAAATATTGGGTAGCAGATTTTAACAGAGGCCGTACGAGCTGCCAAGAAGAACTCGTAGTGGGCGGCCAATTGAAGTGTTTACGACAGACACGGTCAGGAATATCCACGAAATGTTATTGGTGTGTGATAAGCCGAAATTGAAATATGAAAGCACTCCAGGTCCATTTGTAATTTGGTTTGCCAGAGAGTAACAAAACAACTGATACGAAGAATTCCCTCTTTTGTAAATGATACACATTTCAAAAAGTGTTGTGCATTATATATTGACCGAAGGTTTCAAGATGAGAAAGCTGTGCGCAAAATAAGTGCCGCGGTTGCTTTCAATAGAGCAAAAACAATGTCGTGAAGACGTTTCAGTAAATTTTTCGGCGACGTTTCACCGCAATAAAGCCGAATTTTTTCGTCAATGTTAAACCATGGATAAGACATGGGCCTATCACTTTACACCTGAGATAAAGGAACAGTCAAATAAGTGGACTGGTTTGGAAGAGTCGTGTCCAAAGAAAGCAAAGACGGTTGTATTTACAGGCAAGGTCATGGAGTCTGTTTTTTTGGCAAGCGCATGGGATAACTTTTATTGATTATCAGCAGAAAGGAAAAGCATCAACATCAGCATTAACGGCGAATATTAGAATAATTTATTACAACGTTTAGAAGATGAAATTATGGAAAAGAGACCGCATTTGTTAAAAACTAAAGTGTTGTTTCATCAAGACAATGCTTCAGTTCCCACATTCACTATTGCAGTGGCTAAATTTAATGAAATAAACTTCGAATTGCTTTATCACACATTATATTCGTTTTAGCTCCCTTGGAATGTTTTTTATTTGTTTCTAAATTTAAAGAGATGGCTCGGATGTTAAAAATTTGTCATTAATAACGAATTGAAGTATGCGCTTGATGGCTATTTTAGAGAATTTGACAGTTCTTACTATGAACAGGGTATTTAAATTGTTTAATATCGCTGGGAAACATTTATTAAACTAAAAGGAGATTTTGGTGAAAAATAAAGAAAATTTTTCCCAACTTTTTGGCGTTCCATGTTAGGTCGGCTGGTTTCGAGGCCACCCTCGTATGAACGCACATTCCTTTCTAATCTGAATTTCTTCCTAAAACTGGATGTGATTATTGATATTATATTGTTAAACGTAAATATATGTAAAACAGATCAACTTATGTGACATCAAAGACCACTTTTTGAATCATACGCGATGACAACAACAGATCCTCAAAGGTTTGCAATAGCCTACTTTTACTAAATTTTGGTGAAGTAACATTTATTTAACTACAAATAATTAAATTAATTAACTATTAAAAACTAACGGAAAGTTTTAGAAAAATTAGTGACATCTTTTTGGTCCCCATTTTGCACTTAACGCTGAATAATGATGTTAACATATTTTTAAGTTGTATCATAAAATGCATAATGCGTCAAGAATATTATGTTCGTATTTTCACCCTTGATTTCTCATTATACAAATTAAACTTGGTATTCATTTTAATAGAAAGCTAATTTTCGGGGCCTTACGAAAGATTTCCTATGGATCTATTAAAAGTTAAAAATATGATTTCAAAATTTGGCTTTAAAATCATAAAATGCTTTCACTAGCGAAAGTGCAATTATCCTTAATTTCTTCCTCACTGCAATCAGTTAGCCCAACACACAGCATAATTTAAGAACTTTCTTCTACTGTATCGATTTCCTTATTAAGTTCCACTCTCTTATCCACCTGCTGTAGCGTGCACCCTCAACCACATAATTTCATATACACTCCACATTTAACGAGAAGATAAGTTAAATTACTGCGTCCGTTCAATTAATAAACAAACAAAAAATAGTTAGTACTCAAAAAAACAAAAACATCAAAAAGGACTTCAACTAATTGAAATATTCATTCCAAAGGCTGCAAAAGAACCAAATTGAAATATACATAATAAAAATAATGTTCCCTTTGTCCTGCGACTGGGTTATAACGTTGAGGGCATTGTCACAACATAACAATGTCAACGAGGTCATATTATTAACATACCACACTCCTCCCCCCCAAAAAAAACTTCTGTAATGTATTTCTCCGAATGCTGTCGAGTGGTTTTTGGGGTGTTCTAGCCTAAATACATTTAAAATGATGACACATTCGTCATACATTTATGTAGAAAAGCAAAATGACAAAATTTTTTATTCACATTTTTTTACTGGCATCTGATATGAAAAACTGTTGATATTTTTAAGGCAGCTTAACTATAAAAAACCATGGTAGCAGTCATAAGAGAAATATTATCCATATGCGAATGGTGATGATGAGAATGCATAAAGAGGGAATTCTATAGATAGGACATATTTTCTGCTGGAAAACCATTCATCAGTGAAGGTAACTACAATGCTGCATTGCTGCACTATAATTGAACTGAATATTATGAATTTTCTGACATCAATACGATGTACTGAGATTGATATGCTACATTTAAAGGGCCTCTAACTAAATTTAATTCATCTCAGTAAAAGTAAACATATAAAGCAATGCATAATATTTACCGTATAAAATTCAAGAGATGCATCAAACTTGGCTTAATATCATTACCAAAAAACAACTTTCACTACTTCCTATCGAAGTAACAAAAATTTAATAATGGCAGGCAGCCACAGAAGCTGTATACAAATCAAAAGCAAAATAATGGAGCAATAGATGTGATTTCAAATAATTTTTAAGGTAGTCAAAAAAACATTGTCTACAAATTATTTTAGAAACACGGACATATCGTTATATTTATCTAAGCTTCAAGAATTCCGTAATCACATACAATGAACGGCAAACTATAATGTCGAAATAGATTATTAATTGCTATTAAAGGTCAGTCACTATGGAAGCGTTATTATACATTGGAAATTAAAACGAAATCATTGCCAAGCAAAGCTTTCTTGCCAATTTTCAAAATTCTGATTTCAATGGTTTAATCAGGAAAGAGCTGCTTTTCTGTCCCCAATCGGTTGAAATCCTAACGACAAAAATTTCGGACAACACATTATTTTCAATTTTGTGCACTTTTTAACTACTTGGTCCTCCGAAAATACAGATTTTGGAAAATATTCATTTATCGCATTACTGTGACGCGATAGTAATGTTCACATTAATTTTGGTAGTTAGTTTTGGGCGTAGTTTTCTTCATATTGCATACATTTCCTCACTCCTTCAAGCTTTACCTGCTAAAATTACGAGTTTTTACAAATTACCTATAATTTATTTCACACGCTAATAAGTAAATTTACACACTCAATTTCAAAACGTTTACTTCAAATATTTGTTCTTTTCGACGCTACCATCGCTCGCTTCTCTCTTGTCAAATCCCCCATAAGTGTGAATTTAAAAACAAAATACGTTTTGACTGTCAGTACACTGTAAAAGTAGGGTATTCTGTAGTGCACCATAACATTGATGACTTTAGCCTCGGTCTCTTGTCTTAGGCTGCTTCTCCCGCTTCTATTCAATTTATTTCCTAGATGTACAGAGTTCGAAAAAAGACATTAATTACCGTCATGCAATATAAATATTGGTTCGAACGTCTGTCATAGATAATGATAGCATTTTCTTATACTCTCCCCCTACTTTACCTTCTGAAAGTTTGTTTGCAAACAACCATTCATATTTAGCGTCTAATCTTTAGCAGCGTAACAATTTTTATTTTACATTTTAAACTCTGTTTATCAATTTTTTTTACTCCTAAACGTAGGAGTTTAAAAACTTTCTTCATAAAAAATATGGCCACTAGTTTTCTCGATTCTAACTTGTTGACCCCTTCTAGTTCCTTCATATCCTTATAGTCTACTTTGGAAAAACAATTGGACACCAAATTTCACGGGTCACATTTTTTCATTTTACTTTACACCTAAAAGTATGTATTTTGAAAAATTCATCCTTGCAGCGCACCTACTATACGAGTGTAAAGGATGTTTTTATCACAATTTTCATGATTCCAGCTACATTCACCCAGTCATAAAAGCGTGAATTTTATACAATTTGGCAATTTGACAATTTGGGAATTAATTCATTAGCGTCTTCATATAACTGAACGCGCTTCAGAAATGCTTCACTATGTTGCTCAATAATTGAACGAATGAGTAATTTTATTATTATTTCCAATAATACACAATGACGTATAATGAACAACATTAACTGCAATTAAACAATACCCATACGTAAGCTATCAACTATAAAATCATGTAGAAAAATCTTTTTATTAATTGATCATACTGTTACAAGTTCATAACCTGTTGATTTCCTATGAATACTTCTATTGAATACTTCTAGTCTCATTAAAAAGTTCTATTTGACTTAGTGTTCTCCTCAATTTTAACCAAATAACTTTGAGAAAACAATTACTACAATTTTTTTTACGATTTTTTTCACTTTTAATCTGATGGAGAAAAAGAGAAATACAAAAACACAAACAACATTTAACTTTTGCCAGATAAGAATTTCCTAAAGTCCAAGGAAAAAAGCCTTAGAAACTACGATGTGTGAAAAACTGAATGCAAAACCTGCCACATAATCAAGTTTCCAGCCATTTTTGAAATAAGATCAGCATACGAAGAAATACGAGATTTGGTATAAGAAGGAAACGAAAATATTGTTTGGTACTAAAGGAAAACAAAGACCAATTCGCTGGAAATCCAAAGAAGTTATAAAATGTGAAATGAAAAACAAACCATCCTGCAGCTAATTGTTTGCAAAAACGCAATTGGGAAAAAACGGAAGAGGTAGAATTGAAAAAAAAAAAACATTCGCTTTAATCGTAGTCAGGTAATGTTTTAATTACCTATATTTACAAGGTATAAAGCCCAAATTTGTTAATACATATATTTTTCCTTTACTCAGACTCAAAAATACCATATTTCTGTAAATTAGGGAAACTGGAGGGTAAGACATTCTCAGTTCAGCCTTGTGATTTATATTGTCGTTTGTAAAACAAGGTGCAAAGAAATTCTCGAGAGCTCGAATCCATTGCCACTGACTTCTAGAAATGTTTTTATAATCAATTCCAGAAGCATACGAATATATTTTAAAATTCAAGTATTTTTATGTTGCTCTAGGAATTTACAAATTTTCTTCAAAACACAAAATTACCACTAACTATCAGGCTTTCGATTTGGCTTTGCAATCCAACTATTATTATTATATAAATGTATAGTATGTATATGACATTGTTGAACTGTGTTCAATTACAATGAATTATGAATGAGGATCCGACTCGAAGGGCCACATGTTGAATTGTGTTCAATTACAATTAATTATGAATTTAAAACTGAAATATTTATAAACTATAAGAAATAAGTTTCCCATTTTTATGAATTCTCGATTTGATGGAAACTCTTTATGTATGTTCTTGCGACAAAATAAAGCTTTTGTCTGACTACATAAAGAGTTTCCAATCTTTTAATTACTGTCATGCTGAATAACAACTGATGTCTAACTCTCGTTATTTGCTATATGCATCATGAGTTTCTACTTCTTTTTTGAACAACCTTTGAACGAGTAAGAACTCCTGAACTGCAATAAAATTGGATTAAAAATATTAATATTATAAAATAATATTTGTCTTTTATTTTTGGTTCACGAGCGTTGCATTATAAAAAATATAAAATACAGTCCATTATCACGTATATAACAGATCGAAACGGAATTATATAGATATAGTTAACAGAAATCCATTATTTTTATATGAAGTTGAAAGTTTCATTTAGCACAGTTAGAATGATGCGATTTAAGTCGACAACTTATTAACATTTTGAAAGTAATTCCACCATACATCTCTTACTGAAACCATCGTCTCCATTGGCAAAAACCTGAGACAATCCATTTTCACAATCTTCTTTTCAGGCTATTTTTTCACCAACAAAATCTTTCGCCACAGAAAGAAAAAGATTATAATCACTTAGTGCCAGGTCCGGGCTATGTGGTGGATGCATAAGAACCTCCAAATCAAACTTCCTGAGTTTCTGGCGAGTTATTATCGATACACGTGACTTGACATTTCCTGAAGGAAAACAAAATATATTCCATTGGCAGGCATCTTCTGGGCGATTGTTTCTCTCCATACATTGACAGTACAGGTCCGCATTAAGAGTTTGATCAAAGGGGAGCAAATCATAGTAGCTGATTCCCAGTCATTACTTTAAAGCACGCAGTAAAACCTTCCCAACCGTCAATTCTGGCTTGACTACCATTTGTGATGGCTCACCGCAATTCGTTCATGACCGTTTTCGATTGACGTTATTGTGAGCGATCCGCTTTTCACCACCATTCACCAAACGCTATAGAAATTAGCCGATTTTTTAGTGGTCTAGCAAAGATTCGCAGATAGAAATTTAGTGAATAAGATCTTTTTTTTTGCCTTAACCATGGTACAACTTACATCCAGATTATTTGTGCATCCAACCTTACTCCAGTGCTTCCAAATGGTTCTTATAGCAATTTTTAGCTCCTGGGCAATCGAAACAGTGCATGTATAACTTGAAATTTTTAAACTATTCTATCAACATTTTCGCTAATAGGCCTTTCAGAACGTGGCTCAGCTTTGACATCAAAATTACTGGAGCGTAATGAACGTAAACGAAATTGGCGTTATTCGCTGTTGCAGTATCAGAACCATGAGCAATATTTACAATTCCAGTTGCCTAACTTTTTCGTCTTCATCGAACAAAAAAATGCAAAAAATATAGAGTAATTTCCTGTTGCTGGTGTTGATTTTTCACCCGCGTTTAAACGATACTGAGTTAACCAATGGCAAAACTGGCTAGCTAGGATTTTGAGAAATTTTACCTTTCTAACGTCATCGCACTTACATAGCGAAATAGAGAGAGATAGAATTCATCTATTGGAAAAATATTGAATTTATATTTACTGCGCCTTATACAACATCTCATCTTCCATTTTCTGATGGATTTTTCAATAAGTTTTTTAATTGCCTTCACATCACATTCTGCTGCTATCACTTTCGTCAGTCATCCTAGAAATTGTTCAATTTTTTGCAGACTTAACTTAAGGTCCATTTCACTTTTTTCCTGTTCATTACTTGCAACAAGGCATTGCAATAATTTTCCAAACTATTAATTTTTATGCGGTCATTATTTGAAACATTTTCGTTTTCCTCTTTGTTCTTAGAAAAACCCA
This sequence comes from Philornis downsi, assembly GCA_019455685.1. Taxonomy (NCBI): domain Eukaryota; kingdom Metazoa; phylum Arthropoda; class Insecta; order Diptera; family Muscidae; genus Philornis; species Philornis downsi. The sequence continues at coordinate 631,718 of JAHXMU010000069.1, forward strand.
CAGCTCCCCCTAAAATCCACCAATCTTGAAACTATATTCCGTTGTAATTTCCTGCCGACCATTCCAGTGAAAAAATTATGATTTATGATCGGTGGAGCTTTAGCAGAAAATCGAACAAAGAACTCAAGCATATCCCATTGTCACTAAATTTAGTAAAACTCAAATGGTTACAATAAACTTATAAAAACCTCATTAAAAACCAATGGAGAGTGAAAGCAGATGCCGCCGCCATCTTTCAAACTTTCACAATACATGACAAAGGACAATGAAAAAAGGGGAACTGCAAAAAAACGCAGGAATTTTTATGGCGATTGTGTTGGCAGAGAGTGAAAAGAATAACGGTTGTAAGTATTATATTCACGTAATGCCATTAAAGTTCATTATGTATAATTAGTAAAAGGAACAAAAGAGAAAAGGACAACAACCCTACCTGGCTTATAGAAACGAAAAGAGGTGTAATAAGAAAAAGGATGTCTTAGACGCAAAAATCATACAAGTTTGCTCTAGCAATGTAATAATTGACATATGTGTGTATGAAACATAGTGAAAGTATATATAATATAAATATAACCAAATTAACAATAACAAAATAGAGCCAGTTATACAAATCATAATCTAAAACTAAACTGCTATACCAAATTTATGTGAAATGAAAACATTTTCTAAGTCAAACTCAATTGTTGATGTTATTTTTGTCACTGTTTCCTGAAGTTTTTAAAATTATGTAGCGAAACACAGTAACAAATTCAATTTAAATTTACTTATTCTAAAAATCAACAATCGTTTCTTCCTTTATCTTCACCTGTACCATAATTACTACACCAACCTCTTCATCGACAACTAATTAAAACTCAATACAATCATAGACCTTTAATAATCATTATCAGACAATATAAAGAAATTAAGGGAACGCAAAGAAAAAACACAAAAAAGAAAAGACAGAGAAAACACCAACGCCCACTTTATTAGGCATAAAACAGATGTCCCTTCCACATTCTACGTATCCTGGCTCCGAACGACATTCTTCCCTAATAGTTTACAATAAACAAAACACCAAATTAATTAAAACGCTTTTTGAATTTTCAAATAACAATCGAAATATTCTTTGTTTTATACTGGTATTCTTTTTTTTCTACAACTACGACCGTTCGATATCCTTATTTGTTAAGGAAGGACCTTCGTCATTTGTAGATGGCTCACAGGGATACTGGCAACATTGTCATGTTGTCCGTTTATGCTTGATCAATTTTTAATTAGGGTCCTAATTCGGAGGGTGGTGATAATGGCGTCACTACTGGGGTCATTTATTCTAAAGCATTGGAGAGTGAAGTTAGAATGTTCGGGTAATTTTTGCAATTGTTTTGTAGAGTTTATGTAATGTTTTAAACCGTTTTTATGTTACTTTTACATCCGTATTTTTTGGTAGGTTTAGCCAATTCATTACTAAAGGATAATCAAAAAGGATGATAAAACCGTTTTAAAAATTAACATAACGCGAAGAAAATTTAGTAAAAATTTATTTCTGAAGCGAACTGAGAGACTTCGTCGCAGGAGCACTTTGATGCTTTGATACGTAGTGCATACCGTAGCCTTATGCTATGTGAGTGGGGAAAATCACTGATGGTTAATCTTACAACCCAGTTTCAGTAATATGATTGCGACTACAGTTCGCAAATTGCGATCAACTTGAGGTCACAATAATGCTCCAAATACTGGGTCTGTTAGTGATGTAAAGACAATAACTCGCCTTCGACCGGGTTGATCGACCGAAAATGTCGCAGCTGTACGTGATGATATCGCTCAAACTCCATCCGCCTCAATTCGACACCGAGCTCAACAAATTGGTGTCTCCAAATCCACTATGCAGCGAATTTTGACGAAAGATTTGCATCTCATGCATACAAAGTTCAATTGACTCAGGAACTGAAGCCAGCTGACCATGAACAGCGAAGAGAGTTCGTTAATTGGGTATTGGAGAGACAACATGAAAATGCTGACTTTACCGATAAAATCATCTTCAGTGACGAGGCCTATTTCCATCTTGATGGCTTCATCAATAGCCAGAATTGTCGCATTTGGAGTGAGGAAAATCCTCGAGTGATTCACGAGAAGCAAATGCATCCTCAACGTGCCACTGTGTGGTGTGGATTTTGGGTTGGAGGAATCATTGGACCTTTTTTTATAAAAATGAGGCATGTCAACCGCAAACAGTCAGTGGTGTTCGGTATCGTGAAATGATAAATGAAGAAATAAAATGAATTTTGGAAGGCATGTGGTTTCAACAAGACGACGCCACATGTCTTACAGCCAGATAATCAATTCAATTGCTGCATCGGTCATTTCCCGGTCGTGTTATTTCGCGTTTTGGAGACCAGAATTGGCCGCCTAGATCGTGCGATTTAACACCATTAGACTTTTTTCTTTGGGGTTTTTTGAAGTCGATGGTTTATGCGAATAAGCCGACGTCGACTCAAGTCTTAAAAGAGGAAATTGGACGCTGCATTAGTGAAATACCGCAGCATTTATGCAAAACGGTCATGGAAAATTTCATATCAGCAAAGCCGCGGCGGCCATCTGCCCGATGTGTTGTTCCATACATAATCTCATTCTGCCTACTTTACGATATAATAAAGTTTCACGATTTTTTTTAATTATCTGTGCTTGATTTAAAATTTAAATCTTGCGTTCTTGTTAGGACACCCTTTACAAAGTTTGCTTAATTGAATTAATGAACAAATGAAAAACATGAACATAAAAATACATCGTTTGTATGACAAATAACAAAAGTGGCCTTCAAAACGCCTGGTTTTTAGAAATGTTTTCAATTTGCATCAATTTTCATACTCACACTTGAGTTGAACTTGAGATTGATATGCAGTCATCATGATTGAATAAATTGCCATAGAAAGAAAGAATACACAGATTACACGAGTTAGAAGTGAAGTAACAATTAGATAATTTCTTAAAATATTGCTGCTCTTCATCCTGTAGTAGTTATCTGGCAAATCGAGGGGACTTTCGATCAAAGAAAGTTCTAAACGTCAGGCAATGACCGAACCCACGATCATACTTTCCTTAGTCAAACAAATGTGCCAAGACCAATTATTAGGCAGTTTTCTTTAAATCTGATGTTTATTATGCGAACTAAATATTATTGAGTGCTTCCTGATTTCAATTCAAAATCTGAAATTACTTTCTACGAACCGTCAGTTATTTATCGCACGCTTAACTCGTCTTACTACATATGGGAACATAGGAAATTACCACAGGTGCCTACAACATACATAAATGCTATAAAATAATCTTAAGCACTACATTTTAAAATTATTTCACATTCCTTCCATCTCTATGACTTCTCAGTGACATGAAGAAAGACTTTTAGTGTCCATTTCCACACATGATATCCTTTGGAATTTAGACAATAGAGGAACTAAATTAGTAGAGTTGCCAAACTAATCGTAAAAATTAAACGCAGTTTCAATTACTCTCTTTGTAAGTGTTTTTTCTCTGTTAACTATTCCTAACTGCGTATACTTAATTTTACCGTAACAAATTACGCATTGTCAAATTGCTCCAAGAGAAATAAAATTACACATACGTCACTACATAACACAATTGACGTGTATCACAAATTGAATAAATTCGTTCATTCATTTTCAGTGAATTCATCTGTTGGTTAAGTATCTCTCATTCAACGAAATTGTACCATTAAAAATTTTCAAAGTACGAATCCAACTTTTGTACCAACTGGCAATCTTCGTTCCATTTTTTTACTTCTGTTGCAGTAGTAGTTTTCTAAACACACTTTCTTATGTGCTTGTCAATCTACATCTTAAAGTCTTCCCTTTTTGTTAAAGTTTAATCGTTTTATCTCTACAGCTCCTCGGCATTAAAGTGTAAACTTCTAGCTCATGATATGCTCAAATAAAATTCAATTACTTTATTCATATGATAACGCCAGTGACCTACTTTTTCCTTCTGTACCCCCTCCAGGAAACCAACTAACCTCACTCCATGTCATGTTCGTTTCATTTTCATGTTACGAAAACAGGAAATGAAATCAAACTTAAATACGAGTATGTTTCTCATCTACAACGGGCAACTTAATCATGCCTGTTTTACCCCCCACCGAAAATCCAGTTGACGTGATCCTGTCTCTGCCTTTATAGCCACCTTTGGCAACGTTTACACTAATTATAATTTATTTGCCATATGAACCGTCTTAACAAGTGCGATTTGTGAAATCCATTTTAGCAGCCACTATCTCTGTTGTTCCCGCTAAAGGCTGCACAAGCGACAACAACACCAATAACAAGAACACAAAGACAATGGCCATTTCATTGGCTAGTTAACAAAACATTTTGATAGATGGTGTCTGAGTGAAGTCCTAGTGTTAGTGGAGCTTAAGGAAAGCACATCCCAAAAATTAGACTCCTAAATGGAGAAAATAGTGACAGCAGATGTTATATAAATATATTCTCTTTTTTTTTTGCTAAAATAAAAGAACATAGACACGGAACAGAAATGGAAACACAAATAGCCCAAATAGGAAAAGGCCACAAGACGAGCAAAAAAGTGCACAAGCGACACAAAATAACAATGAAGAAATGTCCCTTTATTAACGTTAATAAGACACAATGGCTTACCACGATGCTTGTTTATTTGAGGTCACCCTCGATGCCACTGTAGCAAGCTGTCGCCCCGCATATCAGGTCCTGCCAAAGGAGCAAGGATGATGTCGAGGCTAATGGAAGCCTGGGTAGCAGGGCAGCCCATATCTGTGTGTCTTGAGACATGGTAGTAGTATTACAACAATGATATGCTGCATATAATTTGCTATATCAATGTCTCTTTGGATGGCTGGAAGCATGTCTGCGTCGTTGTTGTTGATGCCCACATTCTCGTTTTCAATTTCTTGTGTTAACTTGGCCAAATGTTTGTCGCTGGTGGGGATTTTTGTTGTTAAAGGTGGCAAAGGGCTGAAAGTGAGTGTTGTTAATGCTTGTCTCGTGCACAACGTGCGAAGGATTTTATTAGAACAGACATGTTAAAGCATCTTCTGCATTATCTTTACTTTCAGTTTTGCTACAAATTTTTTTCGGTGGGTCTGCCGTTTCAGTAAATGAGTGGACAGGGCACATAATGTCTGCAACTAAAGAGGATGGTATGAAACAGAACCTGCAAAGCTATAACTTCATATCAAAGCTGCCAACATTTGTTAGTGCGGTTACAGAAGTTTTGTTTTCTAATTGGGTGCCTACAAGTTATTAAACGTAATTGATTTATATTAAACTGTTCTGAAAATCTGAAATTCGGAATATCGTTACCGTAAATTCGACCGAAAATATGGACGAAAGTTTAAGACAAAAGTAATGGTTACACCTTCTGTAAAAAGAATATATTTAAATTTCGTCTTTTGCGGGCAGAGACAGTATTATATTATAAAAACTTAATTATATTATTATTGCAAGAAAAACTAGCTTGCTTTTACAGATAGTCCATAACCGATCTTCTGCCTTGTTCAATATATATTTTTAAATTATTATAGAAAATACTCAAACAACATGGTGGGATTTTCAAGAAGAAAATATAAATGACGGACTTAAATTGCAGTAGTAAGTAGGAAATAATGGGTTAATTTAATCGCACATGACTTTCTCAACAGTGTCTAACATCCTAAATCATTATCAGGACATAAGTGCGGGAGGAGTATTAATCAAATAAACGCTGTCGATGGTGTTTTAATTATGTTATGCAATAAAATTTATTCCCAGTAATGACTTAGTAAGCATATGTCACATTGGCAAATTTGCGGCATTTTCGAATTTATTTGTAATACAAAAATCCAATAGTATTATTAGTTACGATTATTTGGTGTGGATACACGTAATGCAATTGCTAAATACAAAATATAAATGTATAATATATAATATATAATATATAATATAATATAAAATATATAATATATATTATATATTATATATAATATATAATATATAATCTATATATATAAAAATAATTATCATTGTGTTAGTAATTGATGTTCTCTGGAATGCGTGAACCGATTTTGTTTCTGCAAAGTGCATATTAAAGCTGAAGTTAATACCAAGGTTTTTATGTATGAACGCTTTCTGTATTTGTATTGGTTCATGAATTACAGTCATTTTAGTGACTGTATTTAGTCATAAAATTTAGTGATAAAAAAGTTAGCTCAATGAATTATTATGCATATCGTCTTATGGTCCGTTAAAATGATACTAACCATATTTTTCATTGTCGTAGACTTTTCCATCAATTTGTTGTTGATATGTACGCTAAAATTGAAAGTGAACGACTAAATTTCATACAGTTTAATCAGAAGAAATTACGTTCGGAGGAGTATATTCATTTGCGTGATGCTATAAATAATGACGGCAATGTTAATGATATTGGGAAAATGACCATTTTGCCTTCAACGTACACAGGCAGCCCACGTCATATGCATGAGTAGGCGCAGGATGCAATGACGGTCGACCAGATTTATTTATAACATTTACGTGTAATCCGAAATGGAGATAATTTATTTGTTGGCCAAATTCCAGTTGACCGCCATGATATCACTGCCCGTGTTTTTAAGCAAAAATGAAAGCGCTTATGGATTTTATCGTGAAATCTGAAGTGTTTGGTGAAGTCAAGTGCTGGATGTATTCTCTGGAGTGGCAAAAGCGTGGTTTGCCACACGCTCACATATTAATATGGTTACAGAATAAAATCACACCGGATGAAGTTGACAATGTGATATGTGCTGAAATTCCAGATCAAATAAGTGATCCTGAATTATATGGTGTTGTTGTGCAAAATATGATACACGGTCCATGTGGAGCATTCAATATTAACTCACCATGTATGCTTGATGGAAAATGCAGTAAACTTTATCCAAGAGCTTTGGTTTCGGATACAATCACTGGAAATGATGGTTACCCATTATATCGTCGTCGATCAACTCAAGATAATGGTAGATCAATTACCATAAGAGTAAAAAAAACAAAATGTTGTCGTCGGTAACCGTTAGGTTGTGCCCTATTCACCTTTATTGCCGAAAGTATTCAAAGCTCATATTAATGTCGAATACTGCAATTCTGTCAAGTCCATTAAATACATTTGCAAGTATGTAAATAAAGGTAGTGATATGGGCGTGTATGGATCAACTGATTCAAATAGAAATGACGAAATACATCTGTATCAAATGGGGCGTTACATTAGCAGTAATAAAGCGATTTGGCGTATTTTTTCATTTCAAATTCACGAGAGATATCCAGTTGTTGTTCATTTAGCTGTTCATCTTGAAAGTGGCTAACGTGTGCATTTCACTACCGAAAATGCTGCACAGAGAGCTCTATCATCATCTCATACAACTCTAACTGCATTTTTTAAATTGTGTGAAGTTGATGCTTTTGCCAGAACATTATTGTACACAGAAGTGCCAACGTATTTTACCTGGAATGTATCAAAAAAGGAGTTCCAACAGCGCAAGAAAGGAAAACGTGTTGATGAACATCATTCAAGTAATGCTTTGGGGCGTATTTATACTGTTCACCCAAATAATGCTGAGTGTTTTTGTTTACGTTTGCTGTTAATAAACGTACGTGGTTCAACATCATTTCGACACTTAAGGACAGTCAATGGAGTTCTGTGTACGACATATCGACAAGCGTGTCAACAGCTCAATTTATTGGAAAACGATATTCATTGGGAACAAACACTTGCAGACGCAGCAGTTGTTGCTCATCCTTATCAAATTCGAGCTTTGTTTGCAATTATTTTGTCTACCTGTTTTCCATCGAATCCATCTGAACTGTGGACAAAATTTCAAGACTGCCTATCGGAAAATATACTGTTTCGAGTGCGTCAAGAAAATCGTAATCCGGGAATGGATTTCACGCCAGAAATTTACAATGAAGCGTTGATTTGCATTGAAGATTTCTGTTTGTCGATTGCTAATAAGCTACGATACTATTATGCAAGCTGTCAATAGTGAAGCTGGTGGATTTTATTTTCTGGATGCACCAGGAGGCACCGGAAAAACTTATTTAATTTCATTGTTGTTGGCAACGATACGTTCCCAGAATCAAATTGCATTGGCATTGGCGTCTTCTGGCATTGCAGCCACTTTGTTAGATGGTGGCCGGACCGCACATTCTGCTTTAAAATTGCCATTGAATTACCAAGTTAATGAATCACCGACATGCAACGTTTCAAAAACATCTGCAACGGCAAAATTATTGAAAAGTTGCGGTATCATTATTTGGGATGAATGCACTATGGCGAATAAGAAATCTGTCGAAGCTTTGGAAAGAACAATGAAAGATCTCCGAGGTAATTCAGAGTTGTTTGGTGGTGCGTTGATTTTATTGTCAGGTGATTTTAGGCAAACATTACCAGTCATTCCTAGATCAACAGCAGCCGATCAAATTAACGCTTGCTTAAAGTCTTCATATTTATGGAAATTTGTTAAAACATTAAAACTTACTACCAACGTTCGTGTTCGGTTGCAGAATGATCCATTTGCTGAGAAGTTCTCTAACCAGTTGCTGAAAATTGGGAATGGTGCAATTCCTGTTGATGACACTGGATAGATAACATTGCCAAATGATTTTTGCCGTTTCGTACAGTCAAAAGAGGAATTGATTGAAAGCGTTTTCACTAACATATAATATCAGCACAATAATATACATGCCATGCGTGGTTGAGTGACAGAGCAATTTTAGCCGCAAAGAACAAAGATGTTAGTGAATTAAACATGGCTATACAATCAAAGATTCCTGGCGAATTGGTGTCGTACAAGTCTGTCGATACTGTTACCAATGAAGAACATGTTGTGAATTATCCAACAAAATTTTTGAATTCGTTGGGCTTACCAGGATTGCTTCCGCATAATCTTCAATTGAAAGTTGGAGCAACTATTATAATGCTCCGCAATATCAATCAACCCCGTTTGTGTAATGGTACAAGACTTTCTATTAAAAGGTTGATGGCTTATGTAATTGAAGCTACTATTTTAACTGGAAAATTCAACGGCGCAGATGTATTCATTCCACGCATCCCAATGATTCCCTCTGATCTACCATTTGAATTTAAACGACTTCACTTTCCTGTTCGACTTGCGTTTGCGGTTACCATTAATAAGGCGCAAGGCCAATCCTTAGGAATTTGTGGAGTGAATTTAGAGTCTTCTCACATGGACAGTTGTATGTAGCCTGTTCGCGCGTTGGCAAACCATCGCTTTTGTATATTTACACCGAAAATGGAAAAACAACAAATATTGTTTACCACAAAGCATTACAATAAAAATAATTTATCACTGATTTAAATGAATTCGAATTTATATTTTTATTTTCTTTCTTGAACTACGAATTGTGCCGAAACAACAACTTTGAAGGCAAAACGAAGTTTGCCGGGTCCACTAGTATATAATATATAATATATAATATATAATATATAATATGTACCAAAGTGGCTGATGGTGAATATCTTATAATCCCCCAACAAGTATGATTATTATTGTAAGCTTAAATTTGCTGTTACGCACACGCCAGTTCTTAAAATAACCAATGAAAGCCCCATTAGAGTACCACGAATTGCATTAAGACGAAGCCTAATGCTTTTCCACTAAGCACTTAACACACCAATTACTAAGAGAGCGGTCTTAAAACTAGCCGATCTGACACATAGATGGTGTCAGTAGTTTGAGAGACATTATTTTGGTGAAAAGCGACAACCTTATCAAACATATGTTTTAAGTTTCAAGGCGCCACTTCAGCTAGTATTTTTATTTGAGCCATCAAAATAAACGATCTCAGTGAGTTTGAAAACATGGAAAAGAATGGCCGCCGTTATGTAATTCAATATTTCCATTTGAAAGGTCTCAGTCCAACCAATATTACAGTCGAACTAGATTCTACTCTGGGGATTGTCCTCCTTCGTTTACGACTGTAAAATATTGGGTAGCACAGTTTAAACGCGGTCGTATGAGCTGCCAAAACGAACACCGTAGTGGTCGACCAATTGAAGTATCCGTGTCAAACACGATTAAGAAAATCAATAAAATGGGATTGGATAATTGTCGGCTAAAGGTGCGTGAGGTAGCTGATGATAAACATTTCAAAAAGTGCTGTTCGTTGTATATTTAACAAAGATTTGAAGGGGATAAAGCTGTGCGCAAAATGACCCCTAGCAACAAGAACGACCATAAAAAAGCCGTTGAGACATATAGGAAGATTTTTCTGTTCTGTTGTATAGTCGTACTACTATGAAGGTCTTTCGTAGAGAGATATGTTAAATAGACTAGAAGAACTTGACATGTATCGGTGTGTCGATATTTCTCCTCGGACGTTGACAATTTATGGCGTATATGATGGACGACTAGTTCCATGCTAGTTATGATATAGCAAAACTGGAGCAGCCTTTGTCTGCGAAACCCTGACTAGAGGGTTCTTATTTTTTGGCAGCACGGGAGACCAGGTGCCCCAGGAACATTTTGTTCTTGCCTGGTCGTGGCGTTGGACCCCTTGTGGGAGCATCGTGCTGGCTGTGGTTGCCCGAACATGTGTTTTCAGTGATTTTGCGTTGCTTCAGGGTCTCCTGAAGGTAATGCGGGAACTTGGAAAACACTGTTCTCCGTCTATCTGAGGTTTCTAGACAAGCCTCACTCCTAACCGGGATGAAGCTCACTTCATACCAGTGACTTCAATGGTACTTTGGCTGAGAGAGGAAGTAAGTGAGGAAATTTTCCAAGGGGACTTGCTTCTTATCTCAAAGGTACTTCGACTAATCCTTTCCAGATTAGTCTGAGTATCGCAAGATGAGTCCCGCGCATGCTTTCGACAGAGCAAAAACAGCGTAGCAAAGATGTTACGGTACAGTGTTTGGCTACGTTTCTCCGCAATAAGTCAAAATGACAGACAAAGCAGTGGACTGGAATGGGAGAATTGTGTCCAAAGAAGGTGAAGACAGTTCCATGATATCTGTTTTTTTTTTTTGGGATGCGCATTGGATGTTTTTTTATTGATTATCTTCAAAAAGGAAAAACCATCAACGGCAAATATTTTCCTAATTTATTACAGAGTCTATATGATGAAATTATGGAAAAATAGCAGCATTTGGCGAAAAAGAAAGGGTTGTTTCATCAAGACAATGCTCCAATTCACACATCTACTATTGCGATGGCCAAAATTTATGAATTCATGTTCGAATTGCTTCCTCCCGCACCTTGTTCGGCAGATTTAGTTCCTTCGGTCTATTTTCCATTTCCAAAATTGAAAAAATGGCTGGGTGGGAAAAGATTTGCCAACAATGAAAAGGTAAAGTCTACGGTTGATGGCTATTTCAGGGAGTTTGAAAGTTCTTACTGTAAACAGGGTACAGAAACCATTGAATATCACTGAAATAAGTGTATCGGGCTAAAAGGAGATTATGTTGAAAAATAAAGAAAACGTTTTCCAACTTTCTTGTATTTTCGTTTTTAAGTCGGATGGTTTCGGCACAGACTTCGTAGGAACTAATACCGCTAACCAAAGATATGTATATCTAAATGGTCATATCTAGGCAAGAAACTATGCTGTCATTGTACATATATTTGCAACCGACAGTTCTATCAACAAGCCATGACGCTGTGGTTTATAGCACAAAATAAGTATAATGCTTATGTATTTCTAAATTTAGTGATAACAAAATTATTAAATTATGCTTAACTAACTAGTTGTAACCAGACATTTTGAACAATTTTCACACATTCAAAGCTGTTCAATTTGTTCAATTCAAATTTTAAATTTTTACCACTTTTTCTTGAAATCAAGCTTATCAGTTATACATACCTGAGAATTTTGAATTTGGGACATTTAACTTACAGCTTTCATTATCAAAAAATTTTAAACAAAATGAAATGTGTTATAAAAATACACGAGAGAAGTGAAATGTCTTGAGCATTATTCATATATTTTTGTTTAGGAGAAATTGACCATATTTCTTTTTTATATATCATATATATTTTACCAACATTGGCGTCGTTTCTTCGATATCCACAAGAAAATAATAGCAAATATTAGTCAAATACATTTAATCTTAGCTCTTCAGAAGAAGAGACAAAAACTTAGCTGATTAATACTTGTTCGAAATATTTCCGAACAGATTTCAACTTTGTTATAGAGATTTTAGTTCACCGTAAGAAAATTTATGAGTGTATTTTGAACACTTTTCTGAACCATGTGATACTTTTTTATTTTCTATTTTCAACCATCGACATACTTCAATAATTTTTTACACCATATTAATGGTTTCGTTTTCAAATGTTTTGGATTAGGGAAGCGGTATAGTATGATTGGAAGACCTTTGAGACAACGAAATACATGATTTCTCGATCCTATTTATCATGGAATTTTCGCTACTTCTCCGCCAGAATAGGCATGGTTATGTGTTAAAATTTTCACCATCTTGTTGAAACTACATGAAATTAAAATGGTTTCTTTTTTGGTACAATTCTAGAAAGAAAATCTCTTTCAAAGTCTTTTAATAACATTCTGATAGCAACACTTATCAGCCATCCCGTACCTTATTGCCATATCAGTCGCATCTAGCATAAAATCGAGTTGAAACAATTAAAAGAAAAAGACACAATTGAAAAAGACATTAGTTTCCAAATCCCGCGGAAAACATATTTATTTAATGTTGTTACAATCCCTACCAAAATTAACTGTTGCTAGAGGAACTCTAAATTGAAACCAGTTCTCCATCAAAAAACCAGAAAGTACCAAGATTTTGAAACATATATGCAAGTAAAATATATGACAACGTAAATTTGATGGTAGGATTCTAGGAGGTGGTAGGATTCTATTTCAATATCTTAATAAGCCCCTTTGTATGGATACTCTGTTTTGGAGCTTTCATCTAAAGCCCTTGTTTGACTTCATTTTGAGCTATGCAGGTGGCAACGGATGTGTTTTGTTGATGTACTGTAATAAAATATCTATACTTTTCTTTCAATGCACATAAACTGCCGATTAATCAACCCAAGCATAATAATTTATGTGGTAAATAACACTCTTCACAGACCTTACATTAAACAAAAATTTCCTAAATTGATTACCTTACCCTCGTCTCGCCCAGATTACCAACACTTCGCTTGTTAAAGTTATACCATTAACACGACCCAAGTGCAAAAGAAAACAGGCTAAAAGTATACAAGTAAACGAAATTCATTACATTTTTTTCTCGTTTCTGGTTGCAGACAGCATGAGGTCCTTCTAAGGCATTTCCCTGTTACTCTCTGTCTTTTATGTTTGGCCGTCACAACAAACAGCAACTGTTGGATAAAAGCGATACCAACAATATGCGTCTGATGGAATTTTTGATTTTTTCCTCCCATTTTATTGAAGTCAAAGTTTATTTTTTTGGTCGCAGTACCATTCACTTCCCTGTTGCTACACGGGAATTTTACGGAAACGTTTCTGCACGCAGACAGAGTTTTTTCTTTTCTCAAATAAGAGATTTTATTTTGAACTGAAATAAATTTTAGATTTCTCGCTTATTCCTTCTTGCTGAGCTTTGGATTTAGCCATGTGTTTGGTTAGTCTCAGGGATAGACTTAATTGTGTGAGTGACAACTGGAACGTTGTTAATGGCTCGTATAATTCCGTAGCAATAATTAAAGTCGAAAACAAAATGAGAAGCTGGCTTTTGTTTAACATTTATGCAGGATTTTGGGGAGAAAATGTGGCAGAAAACTTTAATAAGAGCTAGTTGTTTGCTGATGAAATGAAATATCCAAGCCATGCAACCTGTTACTCTATTCAGAAAATTGGACATCAAAATATTAATTATTATATAAGATAAAGAAGAAATAAAACTAATGTACGTTTGTCATTGATTTGATATGACTTTGAAACCAATTGTAAAATTAGCAGACAAAATTCTCTAATTTTCGATTAACAAAACTAAAGTCCTAAGCAGAACAAATTTTGGTATCAACGGAGCCATATTGAAAGGGTCTGATAAACTATCGGTTAGAAGAATACTCGTAAGTAAAGTTTCTATTGAGATCAATAATAATTCTTTCAATCTCTGGTCTTACTCCAGATTCCCTTAAAGCAATTCTTTCAAAAGAACTATTAGGAGATCAATCGTATGTATTATACGAGTACATGGATCCTAGAGAAAATAATAGCAGGGTTTACAGGAGGATTCTTAGGAGATCTTTGATGGATCTCACATTTGCACTATTAGGAAAAAAATTGTAGATCTTACGTATAAACTCTAAAGAGACCAATCATAGATATTACACATGGTCTCCTAGAAAACGTATTAACGTATTAGCAATTAGTGCAGGTCTTAAAGTTGGCCTGTTAAAAAAGTAGTTGTAAGTTTCGCGGATGGACTTTCAAAAACCAATCAAATGTCTTATAGAAGGGTAAACATAATCGCACATTTCACTGATGAGCTCTCAAGAGAGCAATTGTAAGAATTAAACATGGGGTTTTAACAGCTTAGTTACCTCCTAGAAGAACAATACCAGATCATATAGCTGTACTATAAGGAGACCAATCGCAGGTATCATGGATGGCGTTCTAGGAGTATAGGCGAAAGTCTTGTAGAAGGGCTCTCAGATGATCAGTCGTAACTTCACAAGATGTGACCCTGGGATGTCCATAGTCAGTCTTACAAATGGACTCTTAGCACAACCGTAATCTAATGTAAAGACATTACTAAGGATGTCGTAGATCTGCTAAAATGTCTGTTAGAAGGGCAGTCATAGGTCCTACATATGGAGTTTTAGAATAACCATATTTGGCTTTGCATTGATTGTAGGTCTTTCCCTCAAAATGTTAGGATGGGCTAATAGCTGAGTAGTCTGAAATCTTGACGATGGCTTCTCAAGGGTTTAATCGAATGCCCTGCAGAGGGACTTTAAAGTAACCGATCCTAGATCTGACCGAAGAGCTCTTAAGTGAAAAATATCATATCTTAGAAAATGCATTTTAAGGAATATCTAGATGGGCGGCCATATGGACCACACTTGGTTAGGTATTCTTAGAAATGCAAGCCTAGAATTTATGTATTGGCTATCAATCTTACAAGTAGACTCTTAGGAATTCTATGGTAGTTTTTTCACTCATAGGAAAGCAGTTGTAAGTTTTTAAAAGAGCAATTGTAGGCTTGATAAATAATATCTCAAAAAAGAATGCCCCTTTGCAATGCAATTCTTGCTCTTACAGAAAATATCTTAAGAGCACTTAGGAAATTAACTGTAGTTCTTGCAATCTGTAGTCTTGAGATAGTAACCGTCGTTGAAACATCTTTGCTCTTAGGAAAAAAGGCAATTTATTCACTACTGATGAGCTTTTCGGTCAGCAATTATGGGTCGCAAAGATTGACTCTTGGTAGCAGATATGTTAAACTTATATTATTGATCTCTTAGGAAGAGAATTTTTAAACTACAACTTCCCGAAAAAGACAAATCTCCTACATATAAATCGTTTTTTGGAAGACTTTTAGGCATCTTCCGAACCTTCTGCGTTTTTTTACGAAAATTTATTAATACAAACCATTTCAGACCAGACCATTTCAGTCTACAATAAAAATTCCCTATTAATTAATTAGCTTCATGGCAGAGAAACTGCAACGTAACAAGTCTGAAGTAGTTGACGAGACCTTCGACAAAAATATCCATACACGAGCATCATGTAGAATTTTATTAACAATGAAGAATGTAATAACACAATATATAGTTTACGCTTAATTTTACTGGCTCGTTGTGCATAAAGTTCCTATCGCTCACAAATGCAGCAAGAACAAATACGTTCCCAAAGCTGAGTTGATATCGATGGCGATGGCATACAAGAGCGCACTGCCACAAAAAAGAAAATCGGCAGCATGTCGGTTTCGTTATCATTATTATAGGGTGTAGAACACAGAGTTCTACAAAATTTGTATTGTAATTGAGAAGATATGCAAGGTTCGTCATCAAATTTGGCATCTCGACTGATAATAATTTTTTATAATAAATGTCGATTATGGCGATCCACATCCTATATGTAGATAGAACGGAAGCAAATTTATGTTTGTTCTCCGGAATATTGCCTTTTCGTTAATGCCAGGATAATTAAATCACCCACTCAATGACACGTTCAACATATATTTCCATTGTGGAAAGTCATCAAACCTGGCATACAGCACCGTAAATAAAGTCTAAATATTTTTAGATTTTGGTTACACATTATTAACATCGTTTACGTCAATTTTATTACAGATATGGGGGTATATTGAAAACATCTCCTTTCGGACAATATACTGAATAGTAATCATTCTTAACTACATGCCGTGAAATTTAAAGAAATATTAGAAAATTACTACCACTTTTTTTTTAACTTTCTAACTTTGCTTAGTTCTATATTATGAATGGAGTTACGTATTCAATTTTATAATTGTGGCTTTTAACTGTCCTTATACAGAACAACTATTTCAGACATAAATCACACTTCAGTTAACGTACAGGATGTCACTAAAAACCTTTAACAAGAAACAGTATTCATAAACCTTTGATATCAGTGTAAAAAAAATACTGTATGATTTATGTCTTCTCGTGGAAACATTGACTGTTTTTGAAGTTGTTGAATGTGTAAAATAAATCAGTAATTAAATAGTTAGATGTAAATATTTTTGCGTTAATTTATTTCAAAAATTAAACATTATTATCACATAATTTTTCATAAGCAGACAGCCATTCGAAAGATATTCATACATAATGTACTTTTATATTATTATGCTAAAAATATTACATATTAAACACCCATTATTTCTTCATTTTAATTTGTTGAGAATATTTATAAAGAATATTTGAAGTCGTTTTTAGATTTGGACACACATTGTTGAATAATAAGTTTTTATGGAGATGTTATCCTACATAAAATCGTCTATGAAGATATTATTCCATATATGAAGACACTTCATATCTATAAAGACTGGGACGTTCAAAACCGAAACCAAAAACCGAAACCGAAAAAAAAAATAATCGGAAACTGCTTCTGTATTCTGATGGTCATATCTATAATATGTACAGACCATTTGATGATTAGGTCAATCTTTTATAACCTGATGTCGTTGATATTAAAAATGTTGTCGATATTTCCAAATTGCTTTTTGAAAATTAAATATAAAATAAATAAAATAAAATATAGCTTTGTAACGGGATTTTACGTCGAGAATATTTAACCGATATTGAATATCGAAATCTTGTACAGCTTCAAAAAATCACTTTCACGTCGAAATTCATAATAATTTTAATATCATCATATTAATCATATTGATATTAATATCACAAGATTTCTCTAAGCGATATTTTATGAACTAAAGTTTTATAACATTTTAAGGACACGTCTCTTAAATGTTTAATTTTTAATGTCATTTATGTCATTTGACTCAATGTCAATAAACCCAATTTGCTTTCCTCCATATTTTCTTAGAAAAGGTGTATATGTTATCCGTTCTAACTTTTCTCTATAAAGGACACCGATTTAATCGGTTTTATGTTAATCAAATAGCGGAAAGCTGGATTTTTGAAAAAGTGATTTTTCGAACAACTCGAAAATCGGGTTTCTGAAAAAGTCTAGAATATGAACACTATAATAAGTTCATTCTCTAGACTTTTTCTGCAGGTGCTTTTTTGACTCAGAGTACTCTCACCGTATGCCACTGTCAACATTTCAAGCGTTTTTGAGCACTTAATTCCATTTTTTACATAAAATTTGATGCAACTTCTTTGATCCATTTTTTCGATAGCAGAAAATCGCCGAACACGCAAAACACTTGTCTTCCTTAAGCCTCTCACAAACAAACTAAACATGCTATATGGATAAAACCGTCAACCCATCTTCGAGGCGAGTATACCAACATACAAAAAAAGAATAATATTCGAAAATCGAATGTACGTAACCCGCGAAATTTGAAAATGCACCTTATTTTTTAAACACGCCTCGTATAAAAAGATATTCCCATATGTACTTTATGGGGTCCAGGATGTGTACTTTTAGTTGCTACAAACGGAATGACAAACTTAGTTTGGTATCGTGGAGCGTATTTCCACATCAACGTCAACTTTATTAATTCCCAAAAACGTACAAAGTTGCTCTATTTATACTAAAATTACTTATTCTAGAAAATGCCACAATATTTGAGAGAGAACACATATTTACATAATAGGTGCAATAAAGACAAACATATTTACAGAATAGTGTTGTATATCATAGACTTAATTCTAGAATGTTCTTATATACAAAACAAGTGAAAAGGATAGCAATAGACCACACAATGAGAGCGAGAGGAACAAACACAACTTACTGTCGTAAACGTAATTCTAGAAAAGTCCCACCCACAGATAAAGAGGGAAAGAGATTACATATATCGTACTTGAATGTTCTAGGCGCAGTTTTGATGATCTTTCTAGAGTATATACTTATACAATTTACACTCACATACTATATTAGTAAACCTCCTGCGGTGAGGGTTATAAAAATAGTAACTCGTGCCTAAAGTGTACGTCTGCTCTCGAGATTTACAAAATATACTATCGTGCAAATATGATTACAACTTTGACCAGTAGCTGCCTGGCAACTTCATTGCAAATGTTGGCAGTTTTTTGTTTTTACTATAATAAAATTACTCCAAATTGTTGTCTTCTAAATCATTGAAAATATACAGTAGAAGTAACAACATTACCGCATTATAATAATTCCAATCCTTGTATTTTAATCTCATCAATATCTGATTTGGATTAAGCCGATTTAACGACATTTCTATTTCCATCCTGATGTAGGTTACCAAGAATCTTCAATACGGTAATCTTTTGCAATTTTGACAATATAACTAATTCTACCCTAATTTAGGTGGCTTTTCTTTCCCTGCTAAATCCCTCATTCCTGGCAGAGTTTATAGAGTGAACACACAAGTCGGTATTTAGCTGCATATTTCGCTTTGACTATACATATTAATTGTACGGATAATGCTGCTTCTGCTGCTGCTAATAACAAATTGTTGGTGCCACTCACTCAATGTAAGCAATCGCGTGAAATTTAGTATCCTTAAAGGATAAAGCTTCAACCATTTTCTTCTTCTCCTGGATGCTACTTTTATGATATATTCCGATATTTGTGACTACTGTTGCTGCATTCGAAAACCTTATAAATATTCAAAACACGTGAACAACAACGAAGGCCTTTTTCTTTTCCATACTATATGACTAAACATAACTTTGACTATAAGCAAGTCTTTTGCATTGCACAAAGGCTCTCCATGTACCAGAGAGCTGAGAGATTATAGAAAAGTTGGGGTCTTACCTCAACAAAGTTACAACACGGAGATATATTTCAGCATGCTGTAACGTGAAAAGAACAACCTCCACGTCTTATTATAGTAGTTTTACGTTACCATAAAAGAACCCAGTGAGGAGGCAACAGTAGCAGCGAAAACTGTTCATGTCGTACGAAACTATGAATACCACCAAACAACAGGGACCAGTATCCCTCTATCGTGAGGGAAGGGGAAACATTAGCATAAAATAGTGGTATATGTCTATAACAAACTATAACTATAAATTGCTTATAAAATAGAAACAAATACGTTTTGTTGTTCTCAGACTTTAACCTTGCTTCTTCTGCTGCATGGCAAATTGTGTTGGTTTCCATTCGTCTTGCTGATTTTCTTTGAGAGCATGTTGCATTTTCTACTCCTCATCTTATGAAGCAACAAACGTTGAGGAGGGGGAACGTCGACGATGTTGATGGGGCCTCTCAGTGCCACTCATCTTTCATCAATGTACGTTATGCCGTGCGATTTCAAGTGCAGCAGGCAACCGGCATCCTTCCACGTGGTACGTGCAACATAAAAACCCAGCAACAAGGCGAGACCAAGTCACTGAGCAATCGTCAAGGCACGCAGCGGCAGGAAGAACATTATATATAAATATCTATCTTTATTATGCAACACTTGCTCCTGTAGTGTCTATGAAATGATATCACATCCTTGAGATATGTAATCTACCCGTAAGCATTCGTACTCGTCCTTTTTAACTTCGGCTGCCATAAATATTGTCGTTGGTGTTACTGTTGTTTCGGAGGCCATAAAAATAGGAACATAGGGCGGGTAACTCCTTGGCCTTCTAATAAATTTCCTATTTATCATTGCTTTACGTTGGCAGGGAAGAAATATTACATTTATTTGCCACCTTTTTCCAGAAAACGTGAGCTGTCATATTATTACAATAGAGATATGATTAGAAATGTTCACAGTGGTATATTGCAACACATCTCCAAATATATAAATAGAAGTGTTCAAAACTGAAGCCGAAAACGGAGTCGTATGCCTGTATATATTTATACATACATATGTATACATATATATAAATTAGCAGCAGTAATGTTTTCAGCCTATCTTGCAGTACGTTGTGGTCCATGCTTGGCCCTATCAGCTACAGACCCTCTTTCTTCGAAATCATTCATTAGACGATAAATAGTGCGTCTTGTTGGCACGTTGTTCCTCCCTAAAATTTCACGTAACTTTGTCATCGTCACAGTAATCGATGATTGATTTTGATGAAATGTTTTAACGATTAAAAACGGTGATTTATCGAATATTTTTCCATACTAAATTTGTCACGTCTCTACTTCACGACTGCCAAATATGAAATGTCAAGACTAATGTTCACCAAAATTTCGACAAAACAAAGTAGTATATCTTCCTGATGGACACCCTGCATATAGTCGTTATCACTGTGTCCAGTTTTTGACATCCACCAACAATGAGTTTGGAGGATTGCTTTTCCCCACAAATTCTCTGTTGCTGCTGGGCAATCTTGCATAATGGCAAAGCTCTGTTTTCTATGATATTCTAAATCTACAAACCAAGTAGGGAGCATACCAATGGGCATGGTGCAAACTTAGTGAAGCTGAATTATCTTAAAAAAAAAAAATAAAGAATTTATTCCGAACTTTCCAAAATGGGCGATATTAATTGTAAATAACGCTGTGCGCAAATCTAAATAACGCTGTGCGCAAACTTCCAAATACAGGATCCCAAGAAAATAAGATAATTTGTTGTTCGATATGCAAGTATTTTAAAGAGAAGGCTACATTGTGGAGTCAAGTGAACCAAGAATAAGCATTGGTTGATTGTTTTCAGATCATAATCTTCAATTGAATTTATCAACCTCATTTGATTAAAGTATGTTTTGGTAAATTCAACCGTATTAAAATTTGATACGCAAAAATTCAACATCCAGAAAGAAGCGTTTGAAGTACAAAGTATATGTATATCTCTATATCCATTTCTATATATCAGGAGTCATTAAATCGATTGAGTGCTATCCGTTCGTCTGGAACTATCAAATATTTGAAATTGAGGATTGTAAATCGGCCCGCATCTTCTGGTAACTCCCACGCAAAATTATCGATTTTCCGAAATTCAATATGATCCTTGTAACTGCTCCTTCGTAGTATACTGTGTCGTAATATACTGCCCATTATGTGCTTTGTAATGAGTGCCAATATTTAAAAAATTGACCTGCTTGGTTTGGTTAATATTTTTCATTTAGTTTAGTTAGTTAGTTTAGTCACATTTGGTGCACGTTAAGTTAAGTCTCTGCTAAACAGAATGAACTGATATTCAAAATCAATCATCGATTACTGTGACAATGAGAAAGTTACGTGAATTTTTTGGGAGAAACAACGTGCCAACAAGGCGCACTGTTTATCGTGTAGTGAATGATTTCGAAGAAAGAAGGTCTGTGGCTGATAGGGCCAGGCATGGACCACAACGTACTGTAAAATCGGCTGAAAACATTACTGCTGCTCAAGAAAGCGTTTAAAACAATCCATCAACCTCAATTCGACGCCCTGCTCAGGAGCTTGGTCTTCAAAGAATAACTTTGGCTACAATTTTGCACAAGGATTTGCATTTGTTTCCATTTAAGATTCGGCTGACACAAGAGCTTCTTCCACAAGGCCATTTAAGCCGCCGTACATATGGCAATAGGATGTTACAGCTCGCCCATGACAACCCCCATTTTCATGAAAAAGGCATAATGAGTGACGAAGCACATTTTCGTTTGAATGGATATGTGAACAAACAGAATAGTTGATTCTGGGCAATGGAAAATGGAAAACCGTCAAATTATTCATCAGTCACCTTTGCATCCATTAAAAGTGACAGTCTGGTGTGCAATTTGGTCAGGAGGAATCATTGGACCTTACTTCTTTGAAACTGAAGACGGCATAACGGTAACTGTCAGTAGGGGACGATATCGTGATATGATTGAAAACTTGTTAACGCCACAACATGATGCTTTGTGCTTGATTAACATCAAAAAGGTTGTGCCGCATCGCATACAGCCAGGATTACAATGGAATTACTGCGAGACCTCTTTCCACAACAAGTTATTTCAAGAAATGGTTGCCTGATTTAACTGCCCCGATCTTCTTTTTGTGGGGATATCTGAAAAGCAAGGTTTATGCAAACAAACCAGAAATGCTTGAGCAACTCAAACAAAATATTTGTGATGAAATTAATGAAATACCGCGTGAAATGTGTGAGAATGTAATGAGAAATGTGGTCAAAAAGGCTCGCATTTGTGAGGCTAAAAGAGGCGGATATTTATCTGATATTGTATTCCATACATAAAGGCCGACATTAAAAAAAATATTTATCAATATAAGATCGATTCTCTTTCATTTAATCAACAATTATAAACAAAAAAAATAATATAACTTCCCGACGGACACCCTGTACATACATTATACACTTATAAGTAGACATTAAGTGAAAAAGGGATTTGAATTTGTTACAGAGTTCAAAACGCGTCAGCCTTATGGGTGATCACAGAATTGACTATTTAAAAAAAATATTATAAAAAAATATTATTAAAAAAATATTATATTTAAAAACATTTCCAGCTGGAAATGAGTATTTGACCTCACAGCTAATTTTATATATATGCTTCTGCACACTACGAAGAGAAAATAGCGGTTTTTTGATGTGAAATATAATGAAGAGCAGTAATCGGCTCTATTAATTGTTGATTTAATAAACAACTGTATTGTTTATCACCCTCTGTTGCCACTGGCCACATCTTGTTACCATCTGGGGAATCTTCGGTTAATTGGTATATAAAATGCACCATCGCATTGTACTAATTATATTCTTAATAATCCATTAGCTCTTGATTTTATCAACTATTATAATGAACTAACTATCTATATGGAAACCATAAGAGAAAAAACTACTCCCATGACTAAAATTTTCACATACAACTTTTAAGTTAACTTGAATATATGCATATACAATATTATTATTCTCTTTCCACACCAACTGTTCCATTTCAATTTCCCTTAGATAATATTTTCTGTTAATTCAAACTTCATTACATTGATTTCCTGCTCGCTATTTCAACGTTTCCCTTCTGCTCTGCCATTCCAAGTAAATTTAATTAAATTAATTCCAAGTCTCCGGTTACAAAAATAATAAAAAAATACACATTATAAAAAAATTTTCAAACGAAATGAAAAGAAACTAAGGTGCACTTCAAAAATCAATGTAACGTAACGACTAATGCCAAGACTGAGAAAGGGATTTTCTTTAGGGCTCACATAAGCAAATACAGAGAAAAAAAGGACTTGGAAACGGAAATAGCCCCATTCCAATGGAATGAAATTCATAAAAAGGCTATTCAATATCAAAAATGCGGAACAAGGACAAGAAATGGCAAAGGCAAAACTTTAAGAAACGAAATGAATTACTATTGGGGTTAAGAGTTATTATGAATGAGCAAAGGAATGCGAATGAGGAGGAGCAAAAGGAATGTTAAGGAGTTATGACCTGATGAACAGATGTAAAACTTAAAGCAGAATAGCCAACGAGCATAAAATCTACCCATTTCGTGGTATTTGTAAGCCTTGAGCAATAACAGTATTACGATTTTCGCTATGTTGTGATGGAACATTTTTAATCACTTCAAATGGGCAACATAACTCAATCTTGCTGCAGCCTTTCCCCAGTCTGCTACAAATGCAAACAAGTATAGTCGGATTCAGTGTGAAATATCCCTAAACGCTATTGGATTTTGTCTAAAATAAACGAAAAGCTCAATAAAACCACAAAATATTTTGTAAGCAGAAATTTTAATAAAATGTCTTCTCCTTATCATGTTGAAAAAGCCAAAGAAACAAAGAAATATAAATAAATCCATTTGTGACAATTAGAACCAAGTAACAGCTCATTCAAGTACTAAGAAATAAAACTGTTTGATTATTTGGTTGCCTTCTAATCTAAGACCAATTTAGTCTGGGTTCAATTGTTGTTGGCGAAGATAATTTTATTTATACAAACAAGATGTAGTAACGCATGAACAAAAATTTATGCAAAAATATGTCAAAAAATTTTAACACAGCTCTATAGAAATTAATAAATAATACTTCCTCAGTTTTCTCAGCAAAATTAAGTATATAATTGGAAAAAAATTAAATCACAGATTACCTGAATTACACATCCAATCATATGCAATAATTTCAGTAGGAATATTTGCAAGGCATACAAAAAAATTCTTCTTACAGGCTTTCTGAATCCTTCTCAAATAATCAAAATGCTTCCAAATATTGTTTCTCAGAGAGTGTCGCCTGACACACCTTCTGTCTCTCTGAAAAAAAGACAAATATAGTCTTAATTTATTTAAGAAAACAACTTCTTTCTTCTCAATGTAATTTGCGCTTAGTTACATCCATTCTCTTTTATTCCCTCCTTACAAATCCGTTGCGTATCTTGTTACGCTTCTTGGAAGTTTTCTAGGGGGTCTTCAATAACCTTCTTTCAAAGAAGCTGTACAGGGTGGCCCAGAAAGAAACGAAGTGGTGTGAATTCCTTATAATTTTTTTATTATAATTTTTTTTTCTTTTCTTTTTAGTATTTTGTAAAGAAGACTTGGTGAATTTATAATGGAGCAATACAGAACTGAACAACGTGCCCAAATCGTTGAAATTTACTTTGTAAATCAACTTTCCATTGTGCTGACTCAGCGTGCATACCGTCGTCAATTTAATGTGCGGGTTGCACCCTCTCAGTCAAAAATAAACCGTCTTGTTGCAAATTTTCGAGAACAAGGAGCAGTAAGGAACCTTCCTGGTGCTGGCAGACGACGAACGGTGCACACGGATGACAATATTCAAGTGGTACAGGAGAGTATTCAGGAGGATCCACAAACATCAACCAGGATGTTATGTAACACACAAAGAAGCGATTTATACGGATCAAATGTGAAAATGGTTAATCCTGTAAACTGGCTAAAATTTAAGAAATATCTCAGTACCCACTGCACAGAAAACATCCAGCTAAGAACACCAGAGGATGTAGAATTAAACATTTGCAAATTTAATAATAATATAAAAGAAGCTGTCATACACGCAACTACCGCTTATCAGCAGATTAGATTTATTAAGTTTTATTCTGCTGATATCGAACGTTTTGTTTGTGAAAAAAGAAGAGCCAGAAGAGAGCGGCAACAGTATAGATCTCCCCAGCTAAAAAATAAGTTGAAAGATTGCACAAAACGTCTTAGAGAATTGCTCGCATCTGAAAAATCTGCATCTCTCAAAAGATATCTAGAGGGTCTTGATGTCACACCAGGCTCTAATTATTCTTTATGGCGCGCTGCTAGAAACCTTAAGAGACCGGTTGAGAATAAACCACCTTTACGCAATTCAACTGGGGAATGGGCAAGAAGTGACTCTGAAAAAGGCAACTTGTTTGCACAGCATTTGGAAGCCGTATTCACCCCTAACCCGTGTACTGATAAGGTCGATTTACCGAATGTGGTGGCTTTGCCACCTCTGCAATTAAGTTTTGAGTTGCAAAAATTAAAGAAGTTCACTGCTGACCTCAAGGCAAAGAAAGCCCCAGGTTTTGACGGAATAAGTAACAAAATGATTATGGAGTTGCCCATCATTGCACTTAGAATCATGCTTTTTATTTTTAATGCCATATTGCGGCTGCAGCATTACCCAAGAGGCTGGAAGATTGCTGTGGTCAAAATGATACCAAAACCGGGCAAAGACCACACAAAAGTTGAGTCATATAGGCCTATTAGCCTATTGCCAACAATGTCAAAGCTTTTTGAAAAATTGCTTTTGGCTAAAATGTCACCATTACTAGCGGAACGTGGATGTCTCCCAGATCATCAGTTTGGTTTTAGAAAGCAGCATAGTACGATTGAACAAACGCATAGATTAGTTCAAGTCATAAGAAGCGCATTTGAGCAGAAAAAGTATTGTTCCGCCTTGTTTATCGATGTCTCTCAGGCCTTTGACAAAGTATGGCATCAAGGTCTGGTGCTAAAGTTGAAGGCATGTTTACCTGTGAACATTCAATGCTTGTTGGAAAGCTATATAACTGCTCGAAAGTTTGTTGTGAAGGAAGGGGACTTTACGAGTGAGCCTGAAACTATTGCTTCCGGTGTGCCACAGGGGAGTATACTGGGCCCAGTTTTATATTTAATATATACTGCAGATATGCGTATTAGCAGTAATATTCACACTTCTACGTTTGCCGATGATACCGCTTGTTTAAGTACTCATAACAGCCCTAACGATGCATCGCAGTATCTTCAAGAATATATTGTTCATTTGGAACAATGGCTGAAATTGTGGAGAATAAGAGTTAATGAAAAAAAGTGTGTTCAAGTAACTTTCACATTGCGAAAGGAAACGTGCCCTCCAGTTCAAATTAATCATCAAATAGTTCCACAGCTCTCACATGTGAAATATCTTGGTATTCACCTTGATCGTCGGCTGACATGGAAATCTCATATTGACGCAAAACTGAAACAAATGAAACTAAGGTTAATCCAGACACACCGGTTGATCGGCAGAAACTCAACCCTCAGCTTAGATTGTAAACTCCTAATTTACAAGTCGCTTTTAAAGCCAATTTGGTGCTATGGAATGCAGCTATGGGGCACTGCCTCAGATTCGAACGTAGAAAAAATTCAACGGCTACAGAACAAAATTTTGAGAATGGTTACATCGGCTCCGTGGTACATTAAAAACGCAAATATACATCGTGACTTAAATATGCCTCTTGTGACCTCGGAAATCAGTAAACACGCAGGCAAATATCTAACAAAACTTGAGTCACACCCGAATACTCTTGCACGCAATATTTTAAATCATCCTGGCCACATCCGTTTAAAAAAGAGGGATACTGCTGCTTTAATCAACAGGTCCACAAGTAACATTTTTTAATTTTAAAACAAATAATCCACAGACCTACAAGTAATATTTTTATATTTTATATTTTTTATAATTATAATTGTAATATAACTACTTATTATGGTTGTTGAGGTAATTAAATAATAATTAAATAATAAATATTAAACCTAAGTTTAAGTCTGATGTTGATCGGGCTTATTTAATTTTATTTAGATTTAAGATTTGATAACTTATTGTTAGTTCAAAAATTTTGAAGATTCAATAAATAAATAAATACAAAAAAAAAAGGAGAGGTTCGACACAACTAGGTATCTCAAGAGGGTCGCTGCAGCGAATGACTTGACTATGCAATTTATTTCCAGCAAAAAGCACAAGAGAATCGTAATTTTATTCATAACTTAGTTATGAGTGACGAAGCCCATTTCCAATTAAATGGGTTCGTTAACAAGCAAAACTGTGGGATATGGGCTACGGAAAACCCGAGAGTACTTCATCAACGACAATTACACCCAGTTAAGTGTACTGTTTGGTGCGGTGTTTTTTCAGAAAGGATCATTGGCCCATATTTTTTTGAAAATGAACGAAGTGTTGCCATTTCCATCAATGCTGATCGATATCGGACCATGTTGAAAATTTTGCAAGGCCAGCCGTGGAAAACCATCCGCAAATATGGTTCCAACAGGATGGAGCCACAGCGCACACTGCGAGGGCCACAATGGCTCTTCTACGCGACATATTTGGTGAAAGAATAATTTCGCGTACAAGCAATTTTAATTAGCCTCCGCGTTCCCCGGATTTAACCGCTCCAGACTTTTTCCTTTGGGATTATTTAAAAGGGAAAGTTTATGTTAATAAGCCCAGGACTATTGACGAATTAAAATCCAATATTCAACACGAAATTAACAACATAACACCGGAAATTTTGCGAAAGGTCATGGAAAATGTGTTGGAAAGAGCACATTTGTGCGAGGCAGAAAATGGCCACCACTTGCGGGATATCATTTTTAATAACTAATCTAAAAATATTCCCCATAAATTTACTGTATTTAAAAAAAAAATTAAAAAAATATGTATTAAATAAAAAGTTATAAGCAATTCACACCACTTCGGTTATTTTGGGCCACCCTGGACATCCAGACTTTATTATTACTTAAAGTTCTTTTCTCACATTTTGAGAAGTCTCCAGCAGGTCTTCTTTCTCCTGTTAAACTGTGATGCTCAGTGCAGTAAATGGTAGCACGTCGAAATACTAGACCCAGCAGTCTTTCAAACTTTTAACATTTACTAATTTGTGAAAAGATATAATGTAGGGTGATTTTTTAAAATTTAAGTTTTTCAGATTGGCAGCTCTGGTTTGTAATGGCGTCCAAACGTCATCTGTCAAAGTGAAAAGTTTACAGTATACTCTGCCATTTCATCATGGAATGACGAATGACCTACCACAAACAAAAGCTCAATGAAAATCCGCTGTTTTATCGAAATATTGTGTTCAGCGATGAGGCTCATTTCTTGCTGAACGGATACGTACACAAGCAAAACTCTCGCATCTGGAGCGATGAACATCCACATGTCATACATGAATTACCGATGCATTCCGAAAAAATGACAGTCTGGTGAAGTTTATGGGCTGGTGGCATCATCGGTCCATTTTTCTTCAAAGACGACCGTGGAAGAAACGTTACGGTCAACGGCGAATGATATCGAGCCACGATACGCGATTTCTTTTTGCCACAGTTGGCTGAATTGAACATGGTTGACATGTGGTTTAATCAGGATGGTGCAATATGCAACACTGCTCATGAAACAATGGATATTTTGAGGGATGAATTTGGTGAGCAGCTTATCTCTCCATTTGGCCCCCAAGATCTTGCGATTTAACACCTCTTGATTATTTCTTGTGGGGTTATGTCAAGTCGTTAGTCTGCGTGGACAAGCCGAACACTACTGAAGTCTTAAAGGAAAACATAACACGTGTTATTTGTGAAATACAGGCCGAAATGTTAGAAAAAGTGACGAAAAATTGGACCTTCCGAATGGACATTTTGAAACGGAGCCGCGGGCAGTATTTACATGAAATTATATTTAAAAATTAGATGGAAAAGACCAATTTATCGATTCCAACAAACATGTTTAATATATGATGCAAATTTGAGTGTTTTATTCGACTTAAAAAAAAACACGATTAAAAAAAATCACCCTTTATATTCCAAATTTTGTTCTGCAATTTCTTTTAAACCTTCCATTAAGCCATTCTTTATGTGATTTTACACTTCAAGGTATGCGAAGGTTTGGTCTGGTAGAAAACCGAGTGTTTGCCTTTTGTAGATATTATAGAGGAATTGCATCTTAACTAAAGTCATTCATGAAAACGCTACTATGTTTAGGCCCGCCATGCATCATTTATACTCATACATGTCCGGATACACAGTGACTGATAGACCTTCTCCACCTTTTTTCATAAAATAAGAACAACAAAATTATTTTCATCCTGTCGGTGATCTGTTTATGTTGCGTCATTTTACACGCATTTCAATTTTAAGACGGGCTTAATTATGAATCCGGAGCTCAACATGGGATATTTTACAAAATTTGTCGATTACGCGACGTGCTCATCTGCACATTGGGGCAATCAAGGCTAATGCAAAGGTAGATTGTTGTAATGAGGCTATAACCCCTGATCATAAGCAGGATAGTCATCAATACTAACAATAAAACTAATGCCAATAACTCTTGTCTGTTTGAAATGTTCATCTACACATCGGGACAACCGAGGCTTATCGAGAAGTAAATGGCTATATGTGGACAAAATTCCATGATCGCATTCTGGAAAGTCGTTTGTACTAACCATAATAACAATGCCGGTCACTCTTCCATTCACTATTGGGTGATGAGACCTGCTAGCAAGCCATGCATTTTTTTCGAGAGTAATTACAGACCACTCCGAAAAAGATATCGTGGTGATGGAAATTTTATATCAAAGCCAGCCACTGAAATTCAGGCGCCAGCACCTGAAAATACTACTATTTGATGGACATCGCATTGGGCGAGTATTTCAAACTGCTGATTTTTGATCCTGCCACATACTAAGGACATATAGATCCCTACAATGAAAACGCAAAGAAAATGAAAGAAATGGGTATCAAAAATTTTAGCGACTCTCACTATTAGTCGGGACTAAAGATTGGCGGTGCATACATGGAGAATCTGTAGACTCTACACATAAGATGGTTTAAAATATAAGACTGATATCACCGTCATTCCGAAAGAGAAAGAGGGAGAAGGATCCACACGTGCCATACACCATAGCCCGCAGGAACGCATTAGTGTCACCACCATAGTCCCGCAGGAACGCATTAGTTTTAAAGTGGCGCTAACCTAGACTCAGAGCAATACCTTGTTGCACCTAAAGTACGCACGAATTGAAGTGGAGTTATGGCCTTTCCCAACAATCGGTCCCAATTATTTCGATATAACATCCTTAATCCTGATGTTTTCGATAGTATCTGCTTCAAAAGCTGCACGTGGATTTATGGAGGAGAATACAGGTACAGAGAAGAACATCGCATATAATCTTAGAAAGGGAACACAGCAACACGTGCTTCTAATTGTAAGGCTTTCAGTAATGGAGTGCTATCAAGAAAAAATGAATGATTTAATTAGATTTAACCATGCAAACACGCCCATAGACTTGGTAAATTAATGGACAGATATCCACTTATTGCCAAATCCCGGAAAAGTTTCATTGAACAGACTCGTAATTTTTGCGGAGCATATCGGCATGACGTAAATAAAAAAAAAGTGATCTCCATGCCGAAATAGATGTTCAAATCAAGAGCATCAAAATCCAGCGAAGGTAGATTTGATATTATTGTGAGAATTGGAAAATGAGTGCAGAAACTCAAAACGATCATGTTATAAAAAACTTGCTTAAGCCACTATTTATGTGCAAAACAAACTGAAACGACTGAATAATCTGAAAAATTATATTGCGAACGTTTCGTAAGAAAAACATTTAATACCATTACGATTTATGCAGATTTATCACTTTGTCAGGTTACCAAACCGGAAGAAATTCTTCGGTTCCAGTATTATTATAATATTATACGAAAGGTTACGAAATTTTGAATAAATGGGGTACGAACTGCTGTAAGACAACAAGAAAAGTTACACTGAGAAATTCAATGACACCCTTGGAAATTTTCCTATTTCATAACAAATCTATCGAAATGTTATACATAACTCAGTAAGCCTACTGCTGTTTATAGCTTTACTTGAATTGTTAAAACTTCATCGCTGTGACCATTTATATTTGTTGTTAGCACAGCACTTAAACGTGCAATAACTCGTAGCATTCTTGTGACCCTTCCTTCCTTCCGTCAATTCATTTCTTTTCTTTCTGCCTTTCATCCTTCCGTCTGTTCTCGCAATCGATTGTTTGTTATCGCAATTTCTTTGTGTTTTTTTGTGCAATATATAATTTAGCATAATTTCCAGTTACGCGCCTACAATCAATTAAAATTTCAAATTACTTTCACCCATTGGGCACCCTTTGTCATAAAATATTAATGATGCCATTTGGTCAAAGCGGTGCCCTTTCGCGCTTCTCACTCGCTACTCTCATTCACTTCAGTTGGCTTTGGCTTTAGTCCGTCAGGTGTCCTGCTGACCCCGGTGAAGGATCAATTGTACGAATATTTTGATTAAGGTAATAACAACATTTATAGGCATTGAACATTTAAGGACCATAAAGAACTTTTATGTTGAACTGAAGCACCAAAGCGTTATTGGCATTGACAGAATTGAAAACAAAACGCTTTGGTTGCCCCAACTCGCTACCATTTTATTCGCGTTTTCGCTATAATTTCGTTAATTATTATTATTTTCTTAAGGTAATTGAGCCGAGCAAACAAATAACGCAAAATAAGCAAGAAGGCGACTGACGGAAATTTAAAAAAAAAAAATGGGTTGCTATGCGCAACAAAGGCAAAGGATACAATGGAAGGCTATGCAAGAAATGCCACGGATGGAGTAGGCGTGAAAAATTGGCCAAACAGCAGGAGGGGTTAAATTAAATGCTAACTACGGCAACAGCTGTCAAAGCACTGTAATAATAATTATTATTTTATTGGCAAAGCATTTAACTGGAAATCTATAAAAGGTGTGGGAACGCAAAAGAAATTCGCCAACACAAAGAAAATAATTATATTACAAAGTATCCAATGACCTTTTCCCACTCATCCCGTGGTTCATCGTTAATGAAATAATAAAATTCCACAACTTTGATCAAAATTACAAAAAAGCTGTATTTGTATGAAACGAGAGGGAGGGAGAGTAATGATTTGATAAAGGAATGCGGAAGAAAAATGACTTAATGGCATGGCAGGGACGACCTTTTTGTACAGCGGTTACTGTATATGGCTTACACGAATAGGTGATATTTAATTTCGCCACTAAGTTTAAGAATAGAATTTTCCTTGCCGCTCAGACATAGCTTAGGTATGTCAACCGCACTCAATTATCTCTTCACATTGCAGTACAAAAAATTACTAAATTATAATGAATTTTGTGATTATAAATGGTGCATAATCTGGCCGATGATGCTTCTCTCTCTCTCTCTCTCTCTCTCTCTCTCTCTTCCCACCGACCATTTTCGGCACTACTAATTACTGTTTATCTGAGTTGCCATCGTTCTCCTTATACTTGTCTTTATCTTTCTCTAAATAGCCTACATTATCGCGTTCCAAAAAGCTTTGCAGAAATGCTGGATCACCAATTACTTCGAAATAGTCATCGTCAACATCCATGGGTGCGTTCTCTTCAATTTTGGGATATTTAGCTTGTTGGGTGACATTTTCATCAGCTGCATCTTGCATGGACATTTGCATGGCAAAAACAATTTGTTCCTCTTCAGTCATACTTGCAAATGGCTGGTTAATTATCATCACTCTGTTCTGTGGACGTGGCCAAAGCTCTCTGCAACATAGCCTCCTCGGAATTAGGTTATGCTGACAATGAAACTGTGTAGCAAAATTTACTGAAAATGCTTATACAAGTCAACATCCTTTGTTTGTATAACAGAATTCGAGATTCGCAGTTAATACCGGTTCATTTTGGCTACTCTAATAAAAGAATCAAATGATTAATATTTCGGGGTTTCAAATGACTAATTTTATGTTATCACAATTTAAAGCTCTTGTTTCTTGTAGTCATGATGCAGTACTGAACTTGTATCTCAAGGCGCAGAAAAAATAGACACAATTTGTTAAAAGAAATATTGAAATATTTCAAAACTTATGACCCAATGCTACAATGCTACGTCAATTCTGAGTATTTTACTGGATATTCAATTCTAACTCACTGTCAGTTTCGATATTTTGGAAAATTCCCACTGCGTTACAGCTCTATTCGAGGTTTTCAAAAATAAAAAAAAATATCATTTCCATCTTTCACGAAAAGGGTAACTTTTTTTAGCGTTGACAAGTCTATTCATTTGTTTTTATTTTCAAAATGAGTGGGAACAAAAATAGGGATAACTTGTTGTAAGGTGAGAAAGTTTAAATTGAATACATTCACCATGTGAACAAGAACTACAGAAGTTTGTAGAGTCCACACAATATGTGTTTGCATCGAGGAGAAGGAATACCTACAATAAACACACACAAAGTTTGGTATTTCTTAGCGACTATTACATATTCATAAGTTTCAAATGAGCACTATAGTGTGCAATTAAAATGTTACGGAGGAATGTTATCAAACTTGGAAGTACAGAAGGAAGTTCTATTATATAGACGAGTCGATAAATCAGGCCACATAATATCATCTGGCTGATATAGTGTAAAATGTCCCCCTTTAAATAACCCACTGTTTGCGATTGTATCATGTTAAACATTTTTTCATTTGTTCTTTATACACGGTCAAAAAAACTCACAGTTATACAGGATGTCCATCGAGGAGGTATACTACTTTGTTTTGCCGCCATTTTGGTAAACATTAGTTTTAACAGTTCATATTTGGCAGTCGTGAAGTAGAGACGTGGCAAATTTATTATGGAAAAATATTCGATAAACCAACGTGTTTTAATCGCTAAAAAAATTTTATCAAAATCAATCATCGAATACTGTGACGATGAGAAAGTTACGTGAAATTTTTGGGAGAAACAACGTGCCAACAGTGAATGATTTTGAAGAAAGAGGATCTGTAGCTGATAGGGCCAAGCATGGACCACAACGTACTGCAAGATCGGCTGAAATCGAAAATTACTGCTGCTCAAGAAAGTGTTCAAAACAATCCATCAACCTCAATTCGACGCCGTACTCAGTAGCTTGGTCTTCAAAGAACTACTTTGGCCACAATTTTGCACAAGGATTTGCATTTGTTTCCATTTAAGATTCAGTTGACACAAGAGCTTCTTCCACAAGACCATTTACGCCGCCGTACATATACCAATAGGATGTTACAGCCCAGCCACTTCAACCCCGATTTTTATGAAAAAATCATAATGAGTGACGAGGCACGTTTTCATTTGAATGGATATGTGAATAAACAGAACAGTCGGTTCTGGGCAATGGAAAACCCTCAAATTATTCATCAGTCACCTTTGCATCCATTAAAAGTAATAGTCTGTTGTACAATTTGGTCAGGAGTAATCAATTTGGTTAAGAGGACGACCTTACTTCTTTTAAACTGAAAACGGCGTGGCGATAACTGTCAATGGGGAGCGATATCGTGATATGATTGAAAACTTTTTAACGCCGCAACTGCATGGTTTGGGCTTGATTGACATGTGGTATCAAGAAGACGGTGCCACATCGCATACAGCCAGGATTACAATGGAATTACTGCGAAACCTCTTTCCACAACATGGTGATATTGATTGGCCTCCACGGTCGCCTGATTTGACTGTTCCGGACTTCTATTTGTGGGGATATCTGAAAAGTGAGGTTCATGCAAACAAACCAGAAACGCTTGAGCAACTCAAAAAAAAAAAAAATATTCGTGACGAAATTAATGAAATACCGCGTGAAGTGTGTAAGAATGTAATGAAAAATGTGCTCAAAAAGGCTCGCATTTGTGAGGCTAACAGAGGCGGTATTTGTCTGATATTGTATTCCATACATAATTGTCGACATTAAATAAAGCGTTTATCAATATAAGATCTATTCTCTTTCATTTAATCAAAAATTATAAACAAACAAAATTGTATACCTTCCCGACGGACACCCTGCACAAATTTTTATTCCTTGCATTCCAAGAAAAAAAATTGTACCACATGTTTCTAAGTTTCAAATGATGTTTTTCGACTTTAAGAATTCCTACATTAATAATGGATTATTTTTTCCGACTTTAGAATAGTAAGCTTAGAATCGTATCGCATTTGGAGTTATAGCCGGAGCTAAAAATTCTGAAACTACGGAGCGTGAGACAAAGTCGAAGTATCCTTTATTTGCAGAACTCCACAGTCGTGGCCAAAATTCTTAACTGCACTAGTTCTCACTGTCAGTAATCTCCAAATTATTCTCAATGCCTCCAAGAAAACTGTTTGCTATCACTAAACCGCAAATCGATTGTTTGAAATTACACGGTCATTGACTCTAAGTTAAATCGTTTTTGAATGTTTCTCTTAATAGCTAACTCATCCCTCCATCTTCCTCTCGACCCAAGGAATTCAAGATGACACTATATCGAAAATCGTTTGGCATATTAAGGTGTTGTAATTATTTCCGTTCACTTAATTTTCAAATGTTTTGCTTTCATCCATTTTCTTTCTGTGTTTAAGCGGAAATCAATTTTTCCTCGCATACCTACACATCCGGTATCTGTGTTGTTAGTTCGAAGCGAAATGTCTACAGAAAGGAAGAATTAAGTCCGGAAAGGATACATCTCTCCCTGAGAGAAAATCATTCAGTGTGTCTTTCGCTGCGCCATTGAATGATATTAAAACACAGCTGCACTTAATTTGTTAACCCTTTACTAGCCATTAAGTTTTAAATATTTTTTTTGTGCTCTCTGATGGGTTTGTTTGTAGTCGTCATTCATTACAACGACTAAAAAAAAAACCAATAAAACGAAAAATAAGAGAACTGCAAAAAGGGATGTGAAAAAAATCCTAGCAGAAGACTATAATTGAAACATTAACATTAACGCACGTAGCGAAGGCAATACAAGCGACCAATTGCAAATGGCAAAAAAAAACGGAAGGAAATGATTGCCTCCATGGCACGTTACAACAGCTTTGGCTTATGAACGGCAGAGCCCGGCAAACGGAGCGTAAAATGGGATGACAGTAAAAGAATCCCTAATTTAAGATAAAAAAAAGTACAAAAGACACCAGAGCCTAACGCAGTAGGAGGAGCACAGCTTCTGCAAATTAAAAAGGAATATAAGACATTTAAAGACTGTAACAGCAGTGGCAGCAACACTTTCCGGAATGGCGTCCGCAGCAGCAAGTGCCAATTCGTGCAAGGATGATGAAAAAAGTGTCCAGCAAACATAATCATTACAAACGCACGTGAAGTGTCATTAAGTACAAAGTATACAATTTTTTATCTATATTCTCCAAGCAATTTTGCATTTGTGGATTTTACTGTTTAATTTAAGCATAAAGTTCAGTTTCTTTACATTCATTGGTGACAAAAGCGTATATTTCTCCTTAAAATATAAAATATATGAATAAGAGAGCACCATGTAATGGCTGTAATGTTCACAAGGAAGTTAATAAAGAAGTTTAAAGATATAAAGATAAAGAGGTGATCTATCGAAAAGTACCTTTGGTGCTCTATTTTATGCCTTTTCTTAAAATGTAGACAAGTTCTTATCCAATAACAGTCAGTAGGTTTTGATACATTTATTTACATATATTAAAGTTATCAAACTCTCGATACATATGCTGTCTCAGCATATTCTGCACGTGGCAATTTTTGTCTCTAAATTTCTAAGGACATTTTTTTTGCTTACGCAAGAAATCTGATTTCTACACATATAACAAATCAAGGCGTTTTATATAGGTAGACTTTTGAACTTATAATACTTGCTTGATTTTATGCTTAAGGACAAGTTAATGTTATATGTGATGTCATATCACTTTTAGCTGTCAATGTCAAATTTTGGGCGGAATTCATTGAGCATTTACATCGCAGTAGACAATAAAGAGACCAGTTTCTATGTTAATTTTATACATTAAAAATAAACGAGTTTCGTGCTGTAATCAACAATTTACGTACGAGTACAAAGTATAACGTCGAAATAAACAAAAACAGAGTGCGTTCATTGTAATAGCAAGCATTCATTGGCACTTGCCTAGAAAAATTAATTTAAACGTGATCGTACATTTTCGCAAGGCGTATTGTACCACGAAAAACATCGATCAAGGATACGTTTTTGTTCTGTCTGATTGAAAAGTAAAAGTGTGCGATCTTATTAAGGACACAGACATTTGGATATAACAAGCAATTGGCTAACAACAATATAGTTGCTAACCATAGAACCTAAAAGGAACTGTGTGAAGCTCAATATAATTAATTTGAATTTCAAATGGGATTTGTTAATCTGAAACTAAGTTTTCCCGTACATGTACAAATTATTCGCTTCGACAGGAATAAGTAAAAAACTGTATCATCACCTTCCTCATCATGTTCGAGATTTTCATTTTGTTTAAATCTTGTTTACGCCATAAAGTCCGTATTTTTGACTTAAACTACATACCAAATATGTATAATGTTTTATTACATACATACAAAATCGAGATAGATAAATGCTTATAGTCATTAAGCACACGCACCCTTCCGGTCTTGATGATCTCTCCGTGTTGAAATAAGTAAATTTTTGTTGGCAGCCAAATATGACTTGGTAAATAGCTTTTTAATCTTGGAGCAGACTGTGGTAACATAACGCAATCCTCCACAAATTATATCACTGTTAAGAAAAGTACATTTTTATTTGTCGCCAAATATACTTTGGCAGATAGGTTTTTGGTCTTGGAGCAGGCTGTGGTAACATAGCGTAATCCTCCACAAATTATATCAATGTTAAGAAAAGTACATTTTTGTTCGCCGCCAAATGTACTTTGGCGATAGCAAGAATATAGCGTAACTCTTCACAAATTGTATGAGTGGCATCGTAATAAATTTCTCACATTTCTTTACTAAACAAAATGTTGATGGAAGTTATCACGCTGCTGTTTTTTAGTACCTATATAATCCTTGCCCGAGTTGTACGGAGGGAAAAAATCATTTTTCAAAGATGTTGTAATTCTCCCTGCAAAGGCCAAATGTTTGGTCCAAATGTGTAGTCTTGATGGCCTGTTCATATCATATCGTTTTTCTGAACGTAATACCTTTCTTTCAGCAAACTGATGGAGTCAGGTAGTCTAACATTTTATTCTCTTTTTCAAAAAAAAAAAAAAATAAATAAATAAATAAATAAAAACACTCCTAGGCATAATGTAAGATTGTTTCAGAAACATCATGTGGTTTTTCAAAACCAGAAAAATTTACTTACTTCCTAAACTATTTATACAGAAGTAAGCTTTATAGCAAAATTGCACGTAATTTTATTTTATTTTTTTTTTTTTTTTTTTTTTTTGATAAAATTTAACATTTCCAATGCACCTTTTTTTATGATACAATGTATTTTTTCATAATGAGTTGGCAACTAATAGTAGAACAATCAATCTAAATAGAAAAATAACAGGTATAAAGTTTAAAAAATATGTATAAACTACTTGCTGACTCTACGGTAAATTCACGATATATAAACAACTAGTGGACCCGGCAAACTTCGTTCTGCCTTCAAAGGTGGCAAATTAATGATTTACAATTTTCAGGATAGATGGTTCTGTATTTAAATTTTTGTTAGAAAAGTTTGTTTATTTAAATGAATGCTTTTTATACTTTTTTTGTAAAGTTTTTAAAAATTATTTAATTTAAGTCAATTTAATTGAGATTTAAAATTACTGCAACGCTTTTACATGTACAACGTTCTTTGTTTGTCTGTCGGGAAACATAGAAAAATGAGAAGTGAAATAAAGTCAGTATTTGAAAAACTTAAATTTTCCTATAACAGGATCAGAAATAATGGTTTTTTAATTTTTGATTTCTTCTTCTTCATATTTGCAGCAGAACTTACAATATGTAAACCAAACTTATATACCAAATTTTGTTCAAATACCGTTAGCAGGAGCAGAAATATTGGATATTTAATTTATGGTTTGTGTGGGAGGTACCACGCCCCATTGTCCTATCCCGCCCATATTTGCAGTAGCACTTAAGATATGTACACCAAACCTACGCACCAAATTTTGTTCAAATACCGTAAGCAGGAGCAGAAATAATTGATTTTTAATTTTTTGTTTGTATGGGAGGTACCACGCCCCATTGTCCAATCCCGCCCATATTTGTAGCAGCACTGGAAACATTTACTACAAACATTTAAAAAAAGAATTAGCCAAATCGGTGTAGCCGTTTTACAATTTTAGATAAATCGAAAAAAGTGGGCGTAAAAGTGGGCGTGGTAAATTTTTCTTTCCATAAAAACCTAAGTTGGACTACGATGAACATTAAAAAAAAAATTATTCAATTCGGTCCAGCCGTTCTCAACTGATGTCCTTAGCAACGAACGGCATTTGATTTTTATTTATATAGATTTGATAGCTATTGTGACTGATCGTAGTGCGTTAGTTAGTACATGCGACAATAGTTCGCATGGTCCTAGGTTCAATCCCGCATACAGTCAGCTTGATATGTCTGACGAACAGTAGTTTATACTTTTGGAATCCTCATCAAACTGTAGGTCCCATTTGAGTGAGTCTATAATTAGAATGCGTGAAAACGCACTGAATATGAGAAGCTCTCCCATGTCTCATTTATGAGGTACAAGAGGATTTGTTTTTTTTTTTAGTTATGCAAATTTTCAAATATAACTCTGTTTGCAGAAGATTTAATAAAATAACAAAATGTAAAATGAGCAATGTAAACGTAAATTAAACTACATACTCCAAAATTCCGAGCAGCTTAAACAAGAGACAAAGCTGTTCTTATTCACATACTCGTATGATAATTTCACTAGGTGTATGACCCATCTTATAATTTAAATGATTGATACTAATAATGTTAAATTTAAATATATTTCCATTTTAATTTTTAATATATTTCCATTCCATTTTAAATATATTTCCATTCTGTTGAAAAAATAATTTTTAAATACCGTCAAGCAACGTCTACAATATCAGCAAATTTTCGTCATGCAATCGCAATATAACCAACAAATTTTTTCGAAATCGTTCGAACAAATGGCCCGTTGACCGTTTTTTATACAAGGTATAGTAAAAAAAAAACATCCACTATTTTTCAATAGATGGTTTTAGTAATCTGTATCTTGCATTATATAACTGCGATCGCTTGGTAATAGTTGGCGTGCTCA
Source organism: Philornis downsi (assembly GCA_019455685.1). Taxonomy (NCBI): domain Eukaryota; kingdom Metazoa; phylum Arthropoda; class Insecta; order Diptera; family Muscidae; genus Philornis; species Philornis downsi. The sequence goes on from JAHXMU010000069.1 coordinate 672,406, forward strand.
ACAATAAGCTCAGACAGTTTTGTGGTTGCTGCATACAGTATTGCTTGAGCACTCACGAGCAAAGTGGAAATTCATCATATTCTACAGTTTTTTTTCCGATAAAAAATTAAAACGCAAGCCAAGCGCCTGAAAATGTGAACAATATTTGTAGCCCTAATACCGTAAAGATAATAAAGCGCAATTTTAATTTCGTTGATTCTATTACGGTAGTCTTGATATTAAAGATGCATCAGGCTCTGGAAGACGAATAATCGAAAATGTTAATAAGATAATGGAAATCTTCAATCATAACCACAATTTCGTTCGCCAAAAAATTAAACAATGGATAAAAACTTTATTTGGAACCACTTGAAAAAGAAAGCTCGATGTATGCGCAAAAAATGCAAACGTTAACGCAAAAACCCCACATGGACCGTACTTCCATATGCGAATCGCTGCTGTATCAGAACAATCATTTTCAAAGCGGGTTGTGACAGGTAATGAAAAGTTAATCACTTTCGATATTGTCGACAAAACGATATTGTCTGCTTAGCTGCTTCCCTGCAGCCAAACTCATAACTTGGAATTTTACCCTCAACTCGCTGATAAGTGTCCAGCTTCCACTAATAGCAAAGGAATTGTGTTACATCAGGACAATGCCAGAACATACACATCGACAGTGACTCATCAGAAGCTCTGGGAGCTTGGTTGGGAAGTTCTTACGGATTGCCACCCTTTCCTCTGTATCGCGAATGAATTTGCTTGTGAAAGTAGCTTCTGAAAATCCCAGATTTGCATTGCCAATAGGGTAGAGGGTTCTTATAAGAGAGTCGTAAAGAATTAGTTTCAAAATTTGAACAAGTTTATTTTAACTATGCTAAATAAAAAATTCAGTGTCATGCAAAAGCTTCGAAATTGTATCAAGTTCATTTTAACTGCGCTAAATAAAATCTTCAGTGTCACGCAAAAATTATAGATTTGTGTTCACTACACCTTATAGGGTGGGCCATAACGGTGTTGGCGGTTTAAATATTCAATTAAAAAAAAAACTACGAAACATAAAAAAAATATATTTGTATTTTTAAAAAGTAGAAGCATGGGAATTTTTAAGACTTAAAAATAATGTTGTCCAAATGGCTTCCCTCGGCTGCTTGACACTCTTGGAACCGAAGTCGCAAATTTTGGAAAACTCGTTGAAAAGTTGTTCTCGGTATTTTGTTACTTTCCTGAATAATGTTCCTCTTCAACTGCTCTAAATTGGTCGGATTATTCTCGTAGACTACCGATTTGAGGTAGCCCCATAGAAAACAATCGCATGGAGAGAGATCGGGGCTACGTGGGGCCATTCAATATCCCCCCTTTTCGAAATGAGTTTTCCAGGAAAAACATTTTTCAGCAGCTCTATGGACACCCTAGCCGTATGACATGTGGCCCCATCCTGTTGAAACCACATTCTCGAGGTATTGCCTTGAAGTTCTTGCAAATAATTGTTGTTGCAATAATTGTTCGCTCTAACCGTCATCGCATGCCCTCTTTCGTCCTCAAAAAAGTATGGTCCAATAATACCGGTTGACGTTAGCCCAGCCCACACGACAAGCTTAGGGCTATGAAGTGGACGTTCACGCAACCGTCGAGGATTAGTCTCGGACCAGAACCGACAATTTTGCTTGTTCACATGGCCATTAAGGTGAAAATTGGCCTCATCACTAAAAATCACGTTGTTGAAATTGTTGAACCGCTCTAGCATCAAATTGACAAAGTTAAGCCGGTTATTGGCATCATCGTGTTTTAATTCTTGGACTATCTGAATCTAATAAGCCTTCCAATGCAAATCACGATTTAAAATTCGTCGTAAAGTTGTTCTTTTGACATCCAAAGACTGACTTCTCTTACGTGTTGACTGTTGCGGATTTCGCTGAACTGAAACACGAACACGCTCCACAATGTCGGCAGATCTTGCAGAAACTGGGCGACCACGAACCGTAATTGGTACTGTTGAGCCGGTTGTTTCGAACATTCTGATCCATTTTCGTATCACATTGGCGCTTGGAACTTCACTTAAATCGTGTAAACCGTGTTCATGCCGATACAAACGTCGTGCAGTAATCACTGATTTATTGTTTTCGTAATACGCTCGGACACCAAATGCACGCTGCACTCCCATGTACGGCTCCATGGCGACTAAATTTTCAGGAAGCGGCGCAGCGAACAACATATCCCCCCGCCACCCGCGCCACGCGTTACCGAGAAATTGAAGAATTAAATCGCTAACACTTATATGGCCCACCCTGTATATTCTCAAATACAGGGTTGTTGCTTTGCAAGACCAAACTAAAAAAGATCATTTACTGTTACAACATCGTTGCTTAAATGAGAACTCATGTTCCGCAAGCAAGCATAAAATGTTGTGCTTTTGATCTATATTCCATTGCAATAAACAAATAGCATACCGTATGCATTTTAATAGATGCATTCTTTGAATGCAACCTACAGTGCTGAACTTTGGAGAAAATTTTGTAAATTCTGTGGTCACAACCCGTAACAGCCTAACTCTAGTTAGGACACAATTGAATTATTAGCACCATCGTATTCAGCGT
>JAHXMU010000069.1:699981-730074 GCA_019455685.1 Philornis downsi
TCATGAACGAAGTATCATATTTCCTCAGAGTGGAATAGAGATCGGTTTTAATATTGGCTTGACTGAGATCTTTCAATTGGATATTTTGAATTACATAGCAGTGACCAACTCTTTCCACGTTTACAAATTCACAGAGATAGTTTACTTTTGATAGCTCAAATAAAAATACAAAACAACGTGGCGCCCTGAAACTTAAAACATATGTTTTATAAGGTTGCCACTTTTTACCAAAACGATTTGTATAAAACTACACGCCAGATCGGCTAGTTTTGGAACTGTTTTCGTATGTTATGCCAGATGTTATTTGTTAGTAGGGCGGAAACAATTTCTTACAAAATCTTGAGAAAATAATTTTGATTTATATATAAAAGTGTGCGAATAGACAGAACATTTTTCTTCACAAGAATCTTGCGCATTAAATTCTCCTGTTGCTAAAGTCCATTATTTTAACGCCTATCTGCCACTTTAGCAGTCCAGATTTGCTTTATTTACTCCATCTATTCAAATTTATAACAACATCATGTTAACATTAGATATTCATGTAATTTTTTCTCATCGTTTTTTCCCTCCCAAATTCAACGTAAATCCCGCAATCTTTTCGTAGCTGTCCCTACGCTACAAATAACTCATTTCAAATCTCAGCAGATAAATATTTCCACGAAGTAGAGAAAGCTCTACTCACAACAACAGCAAAAAAAAACGACATTTCGCGAAAAATATATAAAAATTCCTAATCTTAAGCATTCATTTTAAAACGCTGAGATTTTCTGCATTCCCCTTTCGGGCACTTGGCTGTGCGCATTTAAGTGTAATTTATTAACATTTGTTTTTAACACTCCACGTACTAAGAAGGCGCTCATAAGAAAACCATGAAAGATAATTATAAAATAGAAATAAATTCTCGCAGCGCTGCGGATTAAGATGATGGCAACGAAAAACAGCTCGAAATGCTTTTGAATCCACTCTAGAGCTTTCGACCGAAATTTATGCGACTTACAAGCAAATGGTAGTAGAATTTATCTACGAAAAAGGTATTTATTTTTTATTTGCTGTTGCTGCTGTATTTGGTAGATTTAAAATTGTTTAAGAACCAAACTGCACAGAAAAAATAAAGAAAATCTTCCAGAGGTAATTTTAGGGAAGACGAAGGATAACAAAAAAAAACGGAAATAATTATCAGATTAGGGTGTAAGACTACAATGCCCCAAATGTTATGGCTACAAAACGACAGTGGTGCAGATGGCAAGAGTTTTCAGTAAAACAAAATACAAAAATAGTTTTTTAAATAATTTAAAATTTCTATACAACAGACAATAACCTCTTGATAGATGTTACTAGGGAATCCTCGTAGCAAATCTTCCATACCTAGTCTAGCTATGTGACAAATTGCTCCATCTTGTTAAAATCACACGGAGTTGAAATAGAGAATGTTCTGCAAAGAAAAACTCCGTTAGCATTAAAGTGTCATCTTGGCAGTAACATTCACCAGCCACCTTGTATTAACATAAGTAGTCTTAACTGCTGTAATGTATAATAAAAGGTATAGTAAAAAGAAATCGTATTACTTTATCAATATATGATTTTACTAACCGCGTTGCATTAGTGTTCAATCGGTTACGATGGACAACATTAAAAGATAAGATTTCATACTGAAAAAACTATTTAGATTGTTTTGTGATTGCTTCACTCGGTATCGTTTAAGCGCATGTCAAAGATGAACACCAGCAAAAAAAAAATACGCTATATTTTACAGTTTTTCTTTGATAAAGGCTAAAACGCCGGCCAGGCGGCTGAAAATATAAACAGTGTTTTTAGTCCTGCCATCGTCGTGACTTCCGGTATTTTTGATGTTAAACATGTGGATAGAATAATGGAGTTCATCAAGTTGGACCGTCATGTAAGCACTATTTCGATTGCCCAAGAGCTGGACACTGGACAAAAGCCTCTTTGGAGCCACTTGCATAAGGCTGCATACAAAAAGATGCTCTACGTATGGATGCAAGTTAACGTCAATGAAATGAAATGAAATGAAATGAAATGAAATGAAATGAAATGAAATGAATAATTCAATAATAATAATTATAATTCAATAGAAGAGAAATTGTGTTCCATTAGAATAACGCTAGGTCACAACCATTGGTAATGACTCGCCAGAAGCTTGGTAGGGGGGTTCTTCTGCAACCATCTTACACTTCAGATCTGGCACCGTGTGATTACCACCTGTAGCTCTCTATGGCGATTGAATTGGCTGGTGGAAAATTTGTCTCAAGAAAAACTGTTAAAAATCGACTGCTCCTGCTTTTTTGGTGTAAATAGGGACGACATTTTCTATAAGGGGGGCATAAAGGAATTGCCTCAAATTGGCAAAAAGTTATTGAAAAAATAATGCATATTTAACTTGAATCGTGTTATTATGACTATGCTAAATAAAGCCTGTAAAAGCAGACTCTTTTTATTACATCTTATATTCTACTGCAAATGTTATTTTCTCGTGCATGCGCTAAACTCTTGCATCCACTTGTATCATAAACAGGGATTCATGGTTGTAAAGCAACTCGCAGTACCAGCGTTAATTGCTGTATCACAGGATTGATATCCCCTGCTCTGTTGTTAATAAGACATGGTATTTCTGTTCTGATCTCGCTTTGGCTCGGAGGAAGACGGTACAGACTACATTAACCGAAAATCTTGTTTTCTCCCTTTATGCTGCTCTGCGGAGCTACTATTTGCAAAAATGTTTTCTGCATAATTGCTGCATATACTGTGCATCCGAGACCAAATTTCCATCAACGCACACATAGTCTGTCCGTACACTCTGTCTTCAGGGTCTCTTAACATAAGCGCTGATTCCGCTGAATTCCGCTGGTTTTTAACAATAATTGCATTGTAATTAATTTCACATTTACTGAGGCATTTGTAACATTGTCATTCAGTAGTGCTAGGCGGGATTCCAGCGGGATTTGCCTCAATTGTCTTTCTAATGTTTTGCCTTAAATCGTACAAATCGGCTGGTTTTGTTTTATAAACTTCCTATTTATTATACAATAAGTGAGAATAAACAGTGGATCAGCGAAAAGTGAACTTTTTTGTAATACAGTTATTGGGAAATTTTGGATGCCGGTCTGGCTTTTTGATAAGCCGTAATATTTCCAACACACAAAATTGAAAAGAGGTTCCTTTCGGTGCAATACTTATGAAAGCAATTCATTAAACATCTTTTGGTAACATCTCGGTAGCAATACTCATCAGCCTCTATGTATTCGTATATACCCTTGTTTTTATATCTTTAGTCTTCCAACGGAATATGCGTGCACATCAATGTGATAAAAATAATATTTATCTTTATTGCGGATTGTGGCTATGCAGGCACTTGGTCAATTTCGGTTAATAAAATGGATGATTACTGTGAACAAAACAGAAAATTAAGTAACATCGCGGCCAGTTTGATTGCGGGATAAGAATCGCATTACAGTATATTTTTCAATCATTTCCATGAAGATCTGTTTTAAATGTAGTTATTCCTTTCCTTTCCTTTCCTTTCCTTTCCTTTCCTTTCCTTTCCTTTCCTTTCCTTTCCTTTCCTTTCCTTTCCTTTCCTTTCCCTTCCTTTCCTTTCTTTTCCATTTCCATTTCCATTCCCATTTCTATTTCTATTTCCATTTCCATTTCTATTTCCATTTCAAACCACTGTTCTACGCAATATAAATCCCTGTGCAATAAAAATTAGCGAGATTTCTGCTGTTGTCTTATAATTTTCATCCCGACTTCGTCCCCTTTCTCACTCCCTCTTCCTACTTCAGGGAGAATAATAAACCAGAAGTAAACACACAGAGCACAATTAAAAAATTTAAACGTTTATTTATAAAGCCAACATGTTTTATTTATTTCCTCTCCAAGGCAGTAGACTAAAACCGCTTACCGCTAGCCAGGAATATCCAAACCAAAGTAAAATCTGCGCTGTAGTTGCGTAGAGATGATGATGACGATGATGTAGAAGACGGAGAAGGGAACCCCTGGAAATGGAATACAGTATTTTGGTTAACATTGAATACGACCACATTATATTGTGGATGTGGCAGGAGGTAGTAACATGTGTGGGCAGATGAAATACACCGCATTATCTGTGAATGTATTCATCTTCCTTGGAATAACGAAAATTCAACACTGGGTTGGGTTAATTTCTTTCACTCTGCACAACGCTGCGCGATGTCACACTGCAGCCCTGTTATGGCGGAATTGCAGCAAAACTTTCTTTATTCCTAGAAAAAGTCTAAATAGTTTGCATCCCACACAAGATTCCATTTACCATCTTCACTCTGCACAACGCTGCACGATGTCACACTGCAGCCCTGTTACGGCAGAATTGCAGCAAGATATACTGATCATACTGTAACTTATTTTTTCTTGTAGTATTATTACCGACAAGAAGTTTACGAAACAAAAGACAATATACTCGAAGGATAATCGGAGCAATTCCCTCAGGAAACGTTCTGGTAGTAATACGAGTAAATAACTATATCGCATGGAGGTCAATTAATTCAACTGTTTTTAAAAGCCGTTGAAAGGATGTAAATATTTTGTTTTGCAAATGATAAAGTAAAGAATAATTTGTACAAATTTATGAATTTAAAAATTAAATAAACTATTGACAATAAAAAAACGCCTCTCCTTGTTTCCACTATGTAATTCCTTTCAAAGTTGCGTTCTGCAGTTACAACTATATAACTGCTATTTTATTTTAAACTTATCCTTTTTTTCTAAAATTCTTCTGTAAACGATATTCGCCTGTACCTATTTGACCGCGCAATCAAGTTTCTGAATGCCTCAACATTTATCGGTCACGCTGTAGAACAGACTTTACCCTTTCATACATCATATTTGACAGATTATCATAAACGACGAGCAACAGACTAATACCGTGTTGGTTGGTTCATGTTCTTATGTATATCTCTTTTTTTAGCACAGAACATAATACGTTGGGATTTCAATTATCTGCCGTGAATTCGTTCTGCCAAATCTTTTTTGAGATCCATCTATAGTTCATGCTCTTTATCAGCTCATCACTGTCGTTCTTACATACATTTTCCTGTAGCTTCGATGTTCTTAATCTGTTACACTGCAGTACTGATGATTGTAGTTACTGGAGAGAAAACCCATACGACATTTAAATTTTATTTTTGATAGAAATTTTAAATCTGAAATTTAGTTCTATATATATGTACTATCATATCTTTATGGGATTTATTGTAATATAAACCCAACTGCTAGAATAAAAATATCGTCCGTTTCTATTTTTACATTAAAATTTCTCAGAATAACTTTAATGCTGCGGCTAGGGCGGCGATCATATATCACTTTATGGCACTCATAAGAGAAAGTACACATTTCACCATCACGCGAATTTTGGCTTTTCGGTAGCTTACATAATTAAACCTCGATAAAAGGCACCGTAGTCTGTTGCAAACTACAAACTCATGCCTTTTTGCATGACAGCTATAAATTGTGTAATCTCTCGTATCTCCTACATGGCGTATATATCGGTTCCATATTCATCGACGATCCGAATATATCATTACGGTGTTTAAATTATAATCCTGGATCTTCTACATTAGAAGGTTTCATTTAAATTCTTTTCTTATGTATTTTTATCATGACAACAAAAAATTTTAAAAGCAATTAGGGAAAAACGATATACTGTTGTTGTATGTTGTACTATACAGTTTCCTTCCTTCTTATGACATCCAACTGGCTTTTCTCCAAAATTCGAAGTTTTATGTAGCTGCAATGTCTAAATCCAATGTCAGTGACGAAAGTACAACACATTTGTAATGCCAAGAACAATTTTTATACCTTTATCTGTAGGAATGAAGATGCATATCAATTGGAATGGCTGCCTAATATTTTGTCAGATCGTTGCCGGGTATATTAACTAGGATGTGTTCATCAACTACTTATGGTGCCACCCATGCAAATTCACAGATTTTCCGATTTCCTACTCATTCCTTATTCAAAGACTGCAGCCATATAAATTTATAATGCTAAGTAGGATTTGAAATAAATTAAATCATTGATTATTAATAATCAAAACTTTTGCGAACAAATGCTAAAACAAACCAAAAAAAATCCAGAAAACAGCTAAATTTCTTTAAAAGCATTTGTGTAGTTTGAATTAAGATGTATGTAAATTTTTATTTACTTAATTTTTATAAATTGAAACTTAACAGATGAAATCTTTATTCATACGATAAGTTCTTGCGGGACGAAATGCTCGTATATATAAAATGACAGAATTCCTTAAGTGCAATTTTTGATTAACAGATTATTTACTTCGTCCTCTTTTTTTTCTTTTTTTTTTTTTTTTTTTGAGTCATAAAAATAACAAAAATTATATTCTGATTTGTTTCAGGTAATAAAATATGTGATTATAATAGATATTTTCTGTCCATCAGAACAAACAGTAATAATGTGTTGCGCGGAAAGTACGTCGTTGATTTGAATATTCTTAACCAAACAGAACATATTTAAATCGTTATAAAAATCTGCAATAAACGGTGATTTGAAAGTTATACTTAACAGGCCAGTCCATGTTTGACCCGATGAGTAGAAATTTTTTGGATTTTTTTAAACAGTATGAACCTTAAGTGATTTTACTCACAGAAATAAAGGTAATGTTGAAATTTGTTAAGAACTCTTCGGCTTTTTTGCGTTTCTATCATAAATATTAACGTTGGATGAAATTCCTGCGCTGGCACACCATCAAGGGCCAACAGGGCCGATTCACATAGCACAGAAAATACAAGTTTGAAATTTCATCGAACCTTATATGCAATTCGATTAAAATTATTTTCACTTGGTAGAGTCTACCTATATCTCTAAATAAATAACTCCGACCTAGTCCCACCAAATACAGAACACAACCTTCGCAGTGTGAATATTCGGCCAAGGCGATGACGTAGAAGCATGATCGGGCAGCCCCCATGACTTTCCTTTCTTTGCTGTATTGAATCCATTTTGTATCAGCCGTTATAATACAATGAAGAAAACGCTTCTTTTTTTGTAGCTGAAGCAGTTGTTCACAGGCGAAAAAACGACGCTCAATGTCATTTGGCTTCAACTCCAAACGAACCCAAGCTCCTTGCTATTGAGTCATTGCCAACCCATGCCATCACTTGAAAATAGCTTGACGGGTAACTCCTAATACTGAAACAAGCTCTACCTGCATTTGACACAGATGCCCATCAAGCAATGCCATCATTTCAATGTTTTCGAAGTTTTTCGTTTTCCTTCACGCGAACGGTCGTCAACATCAAAATCGCCATCTTTAAAGTGACGGAACCAATCTCGACATTTTGCTTCGCTGAAAGCAGCATATCCGTAAACGGTTTGAAGCTCTCGATGAGCTTCAGCCGCCGTTTTCTTCGATTGAAAGAAGAAAATCAACACTTCCCACATACGCTGATTATTTGGCACAAAATCATACCAAAGAATATGACGTTACAACCAAAGAAACATGACGTCAAAAGAAAATCACTATAGTGTCGACGACAAACATACCGCTTACCATACGCCTAAGCTTGGTTCATGACTTTCAGATTATGGGAGAATCGACTAGCACTTGCAGCCGGCGCCATCTATTGTCCAACTGCAAGAACGTAGTTGGGCACCTAATATTAAAATGCTAACCTAACTTGAACTCAAAGACCGATTTTACTTTAAAATACTGATCAACAAGGCTAATATATGATATATTCTGTAAAGTTGATTTTCTCACTAAAGTTGATATCTCATTACTGAATGTATCAAATTGTCATTAATTTTTCGCCAACAGTGAAGACCAAAGTACAGCACGTTTAAATAGAACCCAATTATTTATTTAGGGTTTCTGCTGCAATTAAGTTTTAGTACTACTTTTAAGGTACCTAAGTCAGCGCTTTTACATTTTTTAGTATGTTTTATTTAATATCAAAATTAGATTATAGTTCGTATAGCGGCTTTGAAATATTAATTTTTCTGCATAGAAATTTTAATATTTTAAGTTTCTGTTTGAAGAACTCACGCCTCCCTACTTCGTAAAAATCTCTCCTAGCTATTTCAAAGCAAAATCAAAAGGTTTTCGATCTATCTCCGGGTGCAATAATACCGGGGTTCAGAATCTGAAATTCTTCAATTCCTCCTCGGAGCGTTTCTTCAACACCGCAAGATTTTTTCGTAGTTACATAATTGTTCTCCATGTTGAATGCTACTGTAGTAATTTTTTGTAGAATTATTTTCGACTTTCTTTATAATTAAATAATTATCAATAACATACTTAGCGAAAAAAGTAAAACAAAAAAAATTTTAAGGATTTAGGCAATGAGCAAAAAACAATAGATTAAAGCTAAATCCAATTTTAGCTCGCTAAACAGGTTGAAAATAAACTAAATCTAGCGGGAAAAGCGGTAAATTGGAAGCACTGGTTATAGCCTAGATTTTCATTCACTTTATTGATTTCTAATTCTCTATTAAACTTGTAGTAAATCGACCAAGTGATCTCGCCCCTTCAAGCACCTACCAAACTAATTACCGACTTAGCATATATATCCGTAGGTTGATATTTTCCAAAGGTTTTATTAAATTTGGTCTATACATTAGAACGAAAGGGAGCGCATTACTGTTCCCATACAAACTGACCGACTTATCGAAACTTAATTTTCCTCTGTAGCACCTAATTCATAAACTACTATTACTTAAATATCTGTCAATTATTTTTCACAATAATGCTAAAGACAATTTTGTCTTTTTTGGTAACTCTCATATCTTCTTCTTCTTATGTGGTAGCTGGAATAGACAACCTTATCTATTTTACGCCGCCCCTAGAAAATAATTCCAAGCGCTTCGATCTTCTGCGCTTCTCCTCCAATTCGTCACACCAAGTTTCGATAGTATTTCAAAAACATGGTCCTTCCAACGGAGTTTTGGTCGTCCAGTTCTGCGCCGTCCATCGAGTTCGTTATCGAAAACTTTCCGTGCCTAACCATTTGGGTCCATCCGCACAACATGACCCAGCCAACGCAATCGCTGTATTTTAATGCATTTGACCACGTCGATATCGGCATATAGCTCATACAGCTCATTGTTCGTGCTAAGCAAATACTCTCCGCAAAAGATGATGGGTCCATATATTTTCCGGAGTTTTTTCCCCTCGAAAACTGATTCATCCGCTTGCGTCATAACCCAGGATTATGTGTCATATAAAAAGACAAGTAGAACAAACGTCTGGTAGAGTCAGATTTTTGTTTGTCGAGAGAGGGCTTTATCATTGAATCGCTTGCTTAGCTCATAGTAACATCTGTTAGCAAGCAATATCTATATCTCCATACTGACATCATTCGTTTTTTTTTTACAACGGAACCGAGGTAGATGAATTCTTCCATCACTTCAAAATTATAGCTGCCAACGTTCACACAGCGTCCCAAACGAGTAGACTCTTTGTTCGTCGAAACCAATAACTTTGGTTTGTCAAGTATAATATATGGCTTTTGTTAAAGATGGTACCAGTCGTGTTAACTGCAGCTTTCCTCATAATCATCTCCAATAGTATGTTGAAGATATCGCACGATAGACTGGCGCCCTGCCCAAATCCTCGTTCAGTGTAAAAAGGCTCGCTGAGATCTTTGCCTATTTTTACTGAAGACTTCGTGTCAGTCAGCGTCATTCTACAAAGACGTATAAGCTTCGCAGGAATTCCAAACTCGGACATGGCCTCATACAGTGTTTGCCGCATCGAGCTATCGAAAGCAGCTTTATAATCGACGAAAAGGTGGTACGTGTGGATTTGTTTTTCCTGGATATTCTCTAGAATTTGTCGTAGTGTGAATATCTGATCAGTTGTTGATTTACCAGGTCTAAAGCCACACTGATAAGGTCTAATCAGGTCAGTTGTAAACGGTTTTAGTCTTACACGTATCACACTCGATAGGACCTTATAGGCAATGGGTAAAGGACTGATACCGCGATAGCTTTTACAAACACGTGGATCGCTTTCTTTAAACACAGGATACAGTACACTCAAATTCCAATCATCGGGCATATTTTCCTCGAGACAAGCCGTATTTAGGAGCTGATGCAAGCTGCTTATCAGCTCATCGCCATCAGTTTTAAACACGTCTGCTGGCAGACCATCAGTGCCCGCAGCTTTGTTGTTCTTAAGCCGCAATACTGCTGTTCTGATCTCTATCCGGCTCGGAGCTGCGTAATTTATGCCATCGCCGGTAATTGGGGTGATTTCCTGACTCGTGCTGACATCCGGAACTAAGAGCTTATAAAAATGTTCTCTCCATAGTTGCAGCACAGTCAGCGTGTCTGGAACATCAGGATTAGGGGCGTTTAGTTGTAGTAGTTGTGAGAGCTTGGTGGGATAGGCTGTGGCTATATCAGGGGTATGCAGTTTAGCGACGTCAAGTTTCCTGTGTGCCTGGTTACGAACATTTTTCGTGGTGATGATCCGAGTCAATATTAGCACCACGAATCACACGTCCATGACACTAGAATTTTTATTCCTCGTATTATGATCAGGAAATAACCACGTTGCCTTGTGGATGTCTTTATGCGGGAACCTGATTCCACTTACTACCATATTACGTGCCGCAGCGAACGAAACCAGTCTAAAACCGTATCCGGAGGTGTTACCATGTAGACTGAATTTTCCGATTGTTGGACCAAGAACATCTTCCCCTCCTACTTTGGCAGGGCAGTGGTCATATTCTTTTTCTAGGCACTCATAAAATGTGTCTTTGGTCTGCTCGTCTTTTTCTTCCATTTTCTTCAATGAGATAAAAAAATATCTCCTAATATAAATTACGTAATTTCCATATTCATATCTTTCATCCAATTACATTAAATTGTTAATAATTTTATACGTTAGCATTCATCAAGCATTTGATAAACATAGTTTTGCTGTTGAAAAAGGGTTATATTGCAACGTTTTCTAGGTACCGCACAGACAAATTGCCTGATACAGAAAAAAATCAATGATCTGTGTTGCCAAAATTTGAAAACCAAGTTTTAAGAGTAGATTCTTGATCGACTAATCATCGATGATGCTGTTTTAATATTCTAAAGTAAACAATATTTTATTAAAATAATTCACAAATATAATGTTAATTAAAATACCTTAGATTTACAATATTACGTGACACAGCGCTTTTGTTACTTAATGTTATACGAGTGAAATATTAAGACGTGAGATGTGAAAATTTAGTACATGATGAAGAGTTGTATTTTAAGGATTGATACTAAATTATCTATCCATAATTTTAATATATGTAATTGTCGGTAACAATCTGTGCATATTTTCTAAGAACAGGGCCTAGAAAGTTATAATTTTGCTTCTTTCACCGTGTTTGCTTTAAAATTTCCCTAAGAACTTTGTGGATTTCTACAACTGTGCACCAAGTCAAAATGACTTTGGATTAAGTTACGAGGTGTGATAAAAAAAAACCGCTATTTTAAATTTTTTCCAAAAAGTATTGATTTATTCATCAATTTCTATTATATTTCCTTTAAAGTAGTCCCTCTCAGATAAAATACACTACTGCCAGCGTTCCTTCTAATCCTTGAAACACTTCTAAAACGCGCTTTTTGGTATCGCCAACAGCTCCTGTTTCGATTTTTCTTTTATCTCTTTAATCGTAGCAAAGCGGTTTCCTTTCATCGGTGTCTTCCGTTTTGGGAAGAGGAAAAAGTCAGCGGGGTCCAAGTCCGGTGAATACGGTGGTTGAGGCATGCTTGCGGTTTTATTTTTGGCCAAAAACTCACGCACAAGCATCGATGTGTGAGCGGGTGCGTTATCATGGTGCAAAATACATGATTGGGTTTTCTACAATTCTGTGCGTTTCTGACGAATTGTTTCGCGCAAACAGCACATAACTTCAAAGTAGTATTTTTTATTGAACGTACGATCTTGTGGCAAGAATTCATGATGCATCACGCCATTGCAATCGAAGAAAACAGTGAGCAAAACCTTCACATTTGACCGAACTTGACGTTCTCGGGCGACCAGGACGAGCATCGTCATTGACATTTTCTCCGTCTTCTGTAAACCGGTTATACCACTATTGAACTTGTGTTCTGCTTATAATAGACTCGCCAAACGCCACAGAAAACATTTCAAATGTCCTTCTACATTTAATTTCATTTTTTTACACAAAACTTAATACAGTTTCTTTGATCCATTTTTTCGAATAGTACAAAATCGAAGAGCACACCAAAACACGACTAACCTTTTTATCTGTCAAACACAAACTTACAATCCAAAATAGCTGATATTGTCAACATATATAACAGACATGTGTACCAACATATCAGAAAAAAAAACCAAAAATCGAACATACGTAACTCAAAAAAAAAAAACGTTTTTTATCACACCTCGTATGTGTGTGTAATAAGTCAATTCAAATTTCTGTACCAGCTCTATATATAAGCATACTTTCCAGCCTTCCATAATTTATTTAATACATTAATTCTTTCAAAATTTATTTATCTAATTCGTTCTCTTTCTTTTTATTTTACCTTTTCTAGCAGATAATTTTAAGAGTTGTATATTTTCTATAAAATCACATTTTATCCTACAAGAAATAATTATTAGTATCTTTGAAATCAGTTTCGTATTACGACTGCATTCTCTTTTTTATGCTGCAAAAAGATATGCCAATTCGGAATTAAGGTATTGCACCCCAACAAACGGATATAATAGAGCATAATTTTCTTTCAACCTGCAGTTTTGTCAAGGCGCTGTTTCATGCGTACAGCGAATGTGTAAGAAACAACGTTTTACTTCCTCTAATAAACAAGATTCTCTTTAAATCCTTTTAAAATTTGCACCTGACAATTTACAACTCCCAGTCAGTCAACTTTCTAGCATTGGGAACCTCAAGTCAAACAAAAAGGTACGTTCTTTTGACGCCACCAAAAAACCAACTAACATCAGTTTCTTTGTGAAACACCAGCAAGTAACGCACACGTTTTTGACATTTTTAGAAGATGTTCTTTAGATGGGAATTCTTTGTACGGACTATGAACTTCATTGTCGCTTAACAGCTGTGTTTGTTCAAGTGTGAAATATAATTTAAACAAGTTTTGTTTGTTTTGCTGTGATACTTAAACCGTTGCTATTATTATTTGTGTTTTATAATATTCCTCAAGTTCTTTTTTTTTTTTTTTTTTTTTTTTTTTTTTTTTTTTTTTTTTTTTTTTGTTTGTGAATCTGTCATCTAAATTTCTCCTTGTTGGCTTTTTTTCTTTAGTCGTGTCATGATGTATTTGCTGATGCATTTTTTATGTGGCATCTTATAGTTTTCGGTGTTAAATCAAGATTTATTTGTCTTTCGTTATCTTCAAAGTACTTGTGCAGTTACTTATTAGCGACAATGGTTCGGTTGAAGTTTAAAATCTGATGCATTTTTTGCTATGGTTGCTATTCTTGGAGGGTGGCTTTGGCGAACTGAAAATTGTACTGTTTACTGCTGTTACAAATTTTAGTTGTAATGCTGATATTTAGGGCTTTATCAAGCAATATTTGGAATCTCTGACGAGATACATGTTGTGGTCAGCGGCTAATAAAAACGATGAAAACTCTACTATTTCAGGTGACTGCTGACATCGATTGCACTTGCTTAGGAAAATACAAAAGAACTTTGAAATAACGCAATCTCATAAGGATGACACAAAATTGACGCAAAATTTGAATTAAAAAACTGTAATTTTTCTATTGAATCATTGAAAACATAGAATAGAGTTATGTATGACATAGCATTTCAATCAAATAGTTTCCATGCGTTTGCTGGCACAAACGTACTCTTTTTCGAAATTTTCTTTAACCACTTTCCATAAACGTCTATGAGTTTCATTGATACAGCTTTAAAAGTCCTCGTTCAACACATAAATGGTTGTGGTCTTATTGGCATGGGCCTTTGACTTCAAATAACTACTAAAAAACAAATCCAGCTATGTTGATTCACATGATTTGGGAACCCAATTTTGAGCGCCTATAAAGAAGTACTTCTTTCTCTTCTCCTTCTTCTTCTTCTTCTTCTTCTTCTTCTTCTTCTTCTTCTTCTTAGAGGGCGACTAATATAGACATCCTTATCTATTATACACCGCACGTAGAAAATAATTGTAAGTGCTTCAGTCATCTGTGCTTCTACTCCAATTAGTCACACCAAGTTTCTTCAAAAGCTTGATCCTGCCAACAAAGTTTTGGTCGCCCTGTTCTACGCAATCCATTGTGTTCAAAAGAAGTATACGGCCAGAAAATATCTCATGCTGTAAGTGTATCGTTTTATGGGCTATATGGTGTATGACAAGGTCTTGCTGAAACCCTATGCCGACCACATCAATATCATCTAATTTAGCAAAATGGACTCGGAGATTGCGTTGTGACATTGAGCACCAGCATCATTCGCTCCTTAATCAGCCTCATTATCAGAGAAGTATGGCTCAAGAATGCTACCAATTCAAAACCCGTACTAAACGGTCATACGTTGTGGATGCATTTGTCCTTCATATTAAATTCTCTCTGGATTTACCATCACCAATAGATCCTTAACTAATTATTTACATAGCGACTAGAATAGACATTTTTATACATTATATTCCGTACGCAGAAAATAATCCCAATCTCTTCAAACTTCTGCGCCACATCAAATTTGGGCATTATTTCAATAGCCTGGTATTCTCAATATACCATCAGGCCATCAGCGCCCGCAGTTTTATTGTTCTTAAGCCGCAATACTGCTATTCTGATATCTGTTTGGCTCAGACCTGAGCAATTTATGCCATCGTCGATAATTGGGGTGATTTCCGCACTCGTGCTGCCATCCGGAACTAGGAGCTTATAAAAAATGCTTTGTACTCAAAGTACTTATAAAATTCTTCAAAATTCCAAAATTTTTTAATAAAGGCGATATCACTGCTGCTGTGATTGAAAAAAACTATACTGCGACTATAAATGTATAAAAACCGAAGTCAAAAAAATGATCTGCATTTCAATGCAAACCAGATTATTAAAAATTACTTAATTTTGAGCGCTACTTTCATATTTATAATACAAATACTGCTTCTTCCGAATTGATACAGATGTTATTATTTTTTACTGACTTGCCCCTTTTTGATGGGTAAGGACGGAAATGATGTATTAGTAAGCTCTTGGAATCATTATAGATTTTATAACTCCAGCTTCAATCAAAAACCAATTGCGGAACATGTCAGTGTCATTTCAACTGAACAATGTAATTCAAGTGATAATATCTAAAAATTTTTTAATTTTTTCTGTTTTCTGTTCACAAAAAGTTCTATCTGCCGCATATAATATACAAACTTCGAAATGGAGTATTTGTGGTTTCTGAAAAAGACAACAATGATATTAATGTCATAAGTTTTCGCAGGCTTAAGCTTACCTGCAAACCGCCGGGTACCTAGGCGTCAACAGCAAACTGGCACCTCGAATACGGAAAGCCAAGCTTTTTGGCATTGTTTAAAAAACACGCCCACCACTGTGGAAATTCATTACAAATCTGTAGTGATTCAAATGATTTGTTCCTGTATCTTCCAATTACCAGACAAAAACTACAATAAGACAAATCTCCAATTTAAATTACGCAGGTATATCAAATTTCAGAAATAGTTTTTAGTTTGGTAGTACTGCAAAAACATGAGTGAATGCCAGAAACCCACCCTTATATGATATGTCACATATCGATTTGTCTTGTTTTTCCAGTACAAACAAGAATTTGTAGTATTTTTCACTCACAATTAATGATCGGCAATATTATAAGATTTACTTGGTCCTAATTATTATCTGTAAAATACCACCTTACATCGCTTTTAATTAACAAATAAACGATGAAATGGTTGACAACAATTCTGAAAGATGTCTACCTTCTAAAAACGCTTTCAGTCCTAGTATAAACAAGTTTTCGCGCCTAAATTGGTATTCAGATTTAGTATGTTGATATTGGTGTTATACAAACTGAAAATACATGGGTTGGGCCGACTGTTTCTGATTTTCCCAATTACGTTAAATTTACTTATAATGCAATCACCCAGTTGAAATTGTTTGCTGGACTAATGTCTTTGTTATTTAAAATATTGCTTTGTACATAATATAGCAACAGTTGCCATGACCCCCTTGATGATATCACACAATTATCAAGTTAACGCTATAACTACAGCGATATTAGCAAAGCCAATCTGCCTCAGCAAGTTTAAGTTCTCCTCGCCCTCCCTTTCTCTAGCCGTCGCATACCAGATCAGACCACAAGCCAGTCTGCATTGTAAAGTGCTGTGACGCGTCAAAGGACGCAGGAAGCAAGCATAGTAGCGCATTGACATTTTTGTTGCCATTGGTTGTCATTGACGTCATAACCCTTGGATTCATTCGTTCATTTGCCCCCCAAAAAGGAAATCTGAATACGATGAATGCTGGCAATGTTTTGCATACAGACACAGACACCCGTCTACGAATAAATTCGAACTCACGCTCTCATAGTTACCAGAAACAATATGGCAATGGAAACAACAAAAGTGATTGTCATTTAACGTCATTATAATCACTGAAGCGTTAAGTGTTCAAGACTTCCATTGTTTGGTCCAAAACGTTTGACTCCAAGTTGTAAAATATTTTATAAAATATTTTCACGGGAAAAGATTACACCAAACAGTCGCTACGAGGTCCTGGCAGCAAACTCTTTTGAAGTATTTAATGGTTATAATTACAAGAACCCATCCTCATTGGCTGTTTTTACAGAACAATGTCGGTGGATTGGTGATCCTAGTAGTTTGGTGTGGTTTGTTGGCATATAAACCAATCAACCAATACTGTTTACATGAAGGTTTTGATGTTTGACTAACATTTTTGGCATGCATTGACAGTGGGATACGAAACGAATCATCATCATGAAATGACACCGCTAAAAATTTGACTACGAGTGGACAAAAAAGGATAGACAAAAAAAAATGTTGACAGCTGGAGTAAAAATTTGCCAAATATAAAACCATTTTAAAGAGTAACCAAAGCTGGTTCTAGAGATGCTAGTTTTTGAAATCATAACACAATTTTGTGTGGACAAATTAAAAAGATAGGCAATACATGACAAAAAAGCTGAATAGAGAAGCAAACAGTTATCCAATCTGGCGAATTAGGTGATATTTAGATATCGTATCACCTTTTTCACGAAATTGGAACGTTTTGTTCTTATCATGATGCTGCAGAGGCCAAAAACTAATAGTAAGAGGCGTTCATAATTGATTTTGAGCGATGGTATTTGATATGATTTATTCCACAATATCTCACAAAACTTTAGCCGCCAACTTTATCATCCATTTCAAAGTGTTTGTTCTCATTATACGAGTATATTCATCCCAAAAAATTAAGGTTTATATCATACTATATAGCGGAAACCAGAACAAAGGATTTAAACTTCCAAGTCTTTCGAATAAATATGTTTCATGATTTTTTAAATCGATTAAGCAATGTCCGTCTGTCTAGCTCAGTGGTCGATAACAAGAGGAAGTTGTATTTCGATTTTTCAATTCCAATAGTTTGGAGAGAGTCGAGTAACTACCAAACTGGTTGTTATTTCTGGTTAACAAAAGATGCTGGATTCAATATGAAAAATCGAAAAAACATTGCTTACGCGAATATCTCATCGGTTTTGTAACGACTCGTATGGGTCTAGTTCCTCGGAGAGGTGCTACCTACACAGTGCAACATTTTGAAGGTCATCGTCTGGTGCCACCTTGGAACCCGGATATTTTTGAAGTATATACCGAAACTAAAAAAACCCCCAAAGGACTTGGCCCCAAGCCATCGAAATTTTTTTTTATGGATATCCCAATATTTTCGCCCCAGCACGATTTTTTGAAAAAAGGACCATTTTTACGGAGTCCATATTTCATAAACCGTTCGGAATTTTGTTTTTTTGTCTTCAGCAAAGTTGTAGATCTAAACAGGAGCAAAAAACCCCCCAAATAGACCGACCCAAAAAAAATTGCATCCAGTGCATGAAAATTGCAAAAATATGGGAAAAAAGGCTATTTTTTATGATGTTTTCACCAAAAAATTTATTTCGCTGTATATGAAATTTATCAAAATAGGAAAAAATATCATTTTAACCTAATAAATAAATAAATAACAGACAATTGCTATCGCTACTGTATGAGGATGATGACGTGGAAGACCCAGGAGACACTGGACTTAGAGATGTGTCTTTGGATCCTCTTTCTTCTTCTAGCAGTGCAGTGTTAGACCATGACCTTAAACCACCACCAAAAAAATTTAAACCTTAACAGTCATCAGTAGCGATAGCAATTGTCTGTTATTTATTTATTTATTAGGTTAAAATGATATTTTTTCCTATTTTGATAAATTTCATATACAGCGAAATAAAATTTTTGGTGAAAACATCATAAAAAATAGCCTTTTTTCCCATATTTTTGCAATTTTCATGCACTGGATGTGATTTTTTTGGGTCGGTCTATTTGAGGGGTTTTTTGCTCTTGTTTAGATCTACAACTTTTCTGAAGACAAAAAAACAAAATTCCGAACGGTTTATGAAATATGGACTCCGTAAAAATGGTCCTTTTTTTCAAAATATCGTGCTGGGGTGAAAATTGGGGTATCCATAAAAAAAATTTCGATGTCTTGGGGCCAGGTCCTTTGGGGGTTTTTTTAGTTTCGGTATATACTTCAAAAATATCCGGGTTCCAAGGTGGCACCAAATTATGTGTTGCACTGTGCTATCGAAATTGGTGGGTGTCCTTTTTCCTTGGTTATAGACCGAACGGCAAAACATAAGATTTAAAATGTATGTAGCTAGATTAGAAAATGTTCTCTTGTCATTTAAGAAATTAAAAGAAGGGAAAGCTAAAAATAACCGGAATGCGTATAAAAAAACAGAGATGATGATGATGTGTCCTCTGCTAGATCTTAACCCTTCCATCCTACCATATGATGTGAATTTTTCAAATGGCCCACATTTCGATGCCTAACTGAGTCTTTGCCTAACTTTTCGTGAATGTAAACAAATTAAAGTTCCATAATTATCATAGATTTATTAAACTAATGCAGCAATAGGTAACAACTAATCAAAACAAAACTATCCATGTTTTATAATAAAAAGAAGTCAATAATATTAATAATAATAATTAAAATATTTACTAAGACAAATTCGTATAGATATAGACTGATTTTATATTGATTGTATTAAAGTCATTATATTTTGGAGAGAAAATGACAAAGAAAATAATCTTAATACTAATCTTACTATTGAATAAACAAAATTACGGTCGGTTAAAATTTTTCGTATTAAAACACTGCTTAAATTTCGAAGAGTAAACTCATTAATAATCCACCACACTAAATATGCAGTAGAACCCGAATAATGATTTCATAATAAGTTAAATAAATATTAGAAAAACTCACCATGTGTAAGTCCAGCGCATGTGTAAGTCAGGCCTGGGGGATTACTCTGTATTGCGATGCGAAAGCAAGTTCGATGCGCAAGGTAAATGCGATAAGTGCATAACTTGCTACTTTGTATCGATTACGCAAACGCTTTCCCAAAATAACTTTAAAAAAGGAGCAACACTGGCACCTTAAAATAAACAAAAAGCGAAAATCACAAAATGAAACGTCAAAACTTGTAAACAAAAACATATTAAATAAATGTAAATGTTTTTTATTAAAAATAAATTAATATAAAATAAATAAATAGTGATAGATTCAGTGGCGTTATGGCTGGAAGAAGAAAATGAACATGTTGAACGTGTTACAAGGAGAATTCTGAGAGATAGATCAGATGTACTCTCCTTAAATAACCACAGGTAAGATTAGGTATCATGTGCAAAACGTTTTCAAACATTTAATTTTTATGGCTTTGAACAAAATTTTCGGCTTAATAAAGGTGCGTTTATGTATGTGTTAAACGCTATTCAACACGACCTCATCATTCCAAAGAGACAGCAATTCCAAACGCAATAAAAGTGGCCGTTGCTTTGAAATTGCTTGGCCAAGGTGGGTATCAACACCAAATTGGGCAAGACCATCTCTTAGGACTATCGCAACAATCTATGTCGCGTTGCTTACAGGAAGTTTGCATGGTGATTGAGCGAATACTCTGTCCCAAGCACTTAAAGTTTGAGGCAACTGCGGAAGAGGAAAACGAAGTTAAAAGGGGGTTCTTCCAGACATGTGACATTCCTGATGTGATTGGGGCAGTGGACGGTACCCATATTATGTACAAATGATCCGACCAGCCAGGAATGAACACTTATACTTCAATAGAAAATTAGAACACAGTATGAACGCTATGGTGGTAAGTTATTATGTATGTACATATGTATTTGGCTTATTATATGTTACTTTTTTCCATCCAGCTACATCCCTCACAGGAGGTCCATTTGAATTGAGATCTTAAGTCGCAGCACAAAATCAACTAAAATTTCAAATTACCGTTGTTGAGTTTGCAACTTTTTCCGATTTTCCCTAAAAAATAATAATTTAGTAATAAATAATTAAAAATTTATTTGTTTAATTACATGATTCGGCTTCTTTGCGTTTGGTATTTTGTTAGCGCAAAATGTTTGCGTTTAAACAAAGATTTTCACATACGCTTTCTTATTACAGAGTATGGTGACGCCGGATTTGCGAAAAGGGAAAAAATTAGATGCGAAAGGAAAATACGAAAACGCGTTAAAGAGTACCAAGTGTTCGATTAGCTACTATTTTGCTTTCGCATCGCAATACAGAGTAACCCCCTGATGTCGAAGTATTTTGTTGTCTTCATGGCTATTTTGAAATATTAACCTTATTAGATCATCTGCTTTTCACCTTTCCATTCAAAAGAATATAAAATTTTTCTTTCCAACTAACTTCTACCGACTTTTAGATTTTAAAATTGACAGACGGCTCTCTTAATTATTAACAACACAAAGCTTTGAAAATATTAAACAGATAAATATTAAAATTAAATTATAAAAAAATAAAACAATTAATTTTGTCTGTTATGTTCATTAAGAAAAGAATTGTCAACAATTTTCAGTTATTCCCATATAAAAAATGACGCAGGGAATGATTTTTCTAGAATTTCCCATATTTCAACACATATTCAGGTTTTCTCCTCAAAAATTCATAGCTTTTTTTAATAAACTATTTATTACAGTCTAATAAGATAACTACAATTTTTTTTATAATGTTGCCTTATAATATTGCAACCAAAACCATTCATGCAATACTAGTACAGGGTAGGCCATAAGGGTGTTGGCGGTTTAAATATTCAATTAAAAAAAAACTACGAAACATAAAAAAAATGTATTTGTATTTTTAAAAAGTAGAAGCATGGGAATTTTTAAGACTTAAAAATAATGACAAAATGGCTTCCTTCGGCTGCTTGACACTCTTGGAACTGAAGTCGCAAATTTTGGAAAACTCGTTGAAAAGTTGTTATCGGTATTTTGTTACTTTCCTGAATAATGTTCCTTTTCAACTGCCCTAAATTGGTCGGATTATTCTCGTAGACTACCGATTTGAGGTAGCCCCATAGAAAATAATCGCATGGAGAGAGATCGGGGCTACGTGGGGGCCATTCAATATCCCTCCTTTTCGAAATGAGTTTTCCAGGAAAAACATTTTTCAGCAGCTCTATGGATACCCTAGCCGTATGACATGTGGCCCCATCCTGTTGAAACCACATCCTCGAGGTATTGCCTTGAAGTTCTTGCAAAGCTGGCACCAAAAAGTCTGCTAGCATGTTGCAATAATTGTTCGCTCTAACCGTCATCGCATGCCTACTTTCGTCCTCAAAAAAGTATGGTTCAATAATACCGGTTGACGTTATCCCAGCCCACACGACAAGCTTAGGGCTGTGAAGTGGACGTTCATGCAAGCGTCGGAGATTAGTCTCGGACCAGAACCGACAATTTTGCTTGTTCACATGGCCATTAAGGTGAAAATTGGCCTCATCACTAAAAATCACGTTGTTAAAATTGTTGAACCGCTCTAGCATCAAATTGACAAAGTTAAGTCGGTTATTGGCATCATCGGGTTTTAATTCTTGGACTATCTGAATCTTATAGGCCTTCAAATGCAAATCGCGTTTCAAAATTCGTCGTAAAGTTGTTCTTTTGACATCCAAAGACTGACTTCTCTTACGAACACGCTCCACAATGTCGGCTGATCTTGCAGAAACTGGGCGACCACGAACCGTAATTGGTACTGTTGAACCGGTTGTTTCGAACATTCTGATCCATTTTCGTATCACATTGGCGCTTGGAACTTCACTTAAATCGTGTAAACCGTGTTCATGCCGCTACAGACGTCGTGCAGTAATCACTGATTTATTGTTTTCGTAATACGCTCGGACACAAAATGCACGCTGCACTCTCGTGTACGGCTTCATGGCGACTAAATTTCCAGGAAGCGGCGCAGCGACCAACATATCCCCCCGCCACCCCGCGCCACGCGTTACCGAGAAATTGAAAAATTAAATCGCCAACACCTATATGGCCCACCCTGTATAACGAATATTAACATTAAAATATTTAATAATAGAAGAGATAAAAAGAACTATCTTAGAAACATTTCCAAATTATCTATCAAATATTTTTTTAATTGGGCAGTAAAACTTGATAAAAGTGAAGTTTCTTTCAAGTATGCTGGCAATTGATTATACTCAAATGATCCAGCAAATGTAACACGTTGCTAGGTCAACTCTAACCGACAAAACACATTTAAACATTTAAATGCATTGCTTGACGGCTTCATCTTTGGGTGTATGATATATTTCTAAGAAAGGATGTTGTAAAGACTCCAATTCTATTTATTGATTTGTGGACATAGAGCAGAAGTTGTTGTTTGTAATTATAATCCCTTAACAGGTAAGACATTTGGGGCATAATCTTTATATAAAGAAGTTGTACGGAATCCCATAGGTAGATTAAAAACAGTTTTTAAAGATTTATTCTGTGCCGATTGTAGAGCTTTTAAACAGGGGGTGGACTTACATGCATACACGAAAGGAAGATACGTCAAATAAGAGTGTATCAGAGACTGATATAACATTAGCTTTAGCTTTACATTTAATTTGTTCTTAAATTTGTACAAAATTCCATATCCTGATGATATTTTAGACTTTAAGTCCTTGATGTGTTTCTCCCACAACAGATTACAGTTAAGACACACTCCTAAATAATGCACGCTTTCTGATTCTTCCAACACGTTACCATCAACATGTACGATCATATTTGTATCATTAATAGACAGGTTTGGTCTAAATCTCACGACTTTAGTTTTGATTGCATTCAAAACTAGTTTATTCACCCTTAGATATTCACATAAAATAACAACATCATATTCTATTTGTGTTTGTAGTACTAAAGGATACTTATAATTATAAAGTAAGCATATGTCGTCTCCAAACATGTATAATTTGCTTTTAAAACCTAATTAAGACAAGTCATCAATATATAATTTTGATAATACCTACTAATACTACCTTCTTCTGCCCGTGAATTTAATAATACCAATTTTATCCTGAATTGTGGTATTTTGTTCCCGATTTGCAATTGAAGAAACGGATTGAATTCAGCAGTTCAAATTCCAACAAGGTCAACCATCAAACTTCGGAGGGGTTGTTAGGGAGCAATGATTCCAGTATTGCAAACGAAATGTCCTTTTCCTCCCTGCAGAAAAATCAGAAATTGGACGTTCGTGAATTTGGAGCAGATTCACACTAAATATAATTTATGCAATAACAAAAAGCAATTCTGACCTGAATACCAATATCACGTCTTTCTCTTTCGAAGCAAAATTCTTCACTCCCCTTAAAAAAAATATTTTCCAGCAGACCTAAAGAAAGAAAAATGCCAGAAATTTCAAAGTTACTAAAAAATATTAAGGAAGTAAAGGGTACTTGTTCTTATAATTCAATAAAAGTCTTCGTGCTCCTCACAGTTTCCAAACCATTTGAACATCCAACAAATGATCCATTGCCAGTCTTTCCTAGTTGGACGAGCAGTGAGTCCAAAATAGTTTTCACCCGCAGTAGTAGTTTGTATCAGGGTGATCAAGTGAATGTCGTTTAGTGACTGAAGCTGAGCTAAATGATCTAATTCGAGATTTATATTTAAGGAACAAGACAGAATTACTAGATTCACGTATGCAACAGTAGAAACAACTTGTAGTTGAGACAAAAGTAACAATCTATAGAGGTAGAAGCTGGAAATTGGCAGCATATTTAGAAAAGAAACACTCTATTCTATGCTGCACTGATGCTGATGGCTTATTTCAAAAAATGAACCAGCCATACGACAAAACTGAATGGAGATGATTTATCGATGGCTCTAAGTACAGTTTAAAGGCTCTTCATTTGCATAATAGGAATGAAAACCCACCCTTACCAATTGCTCATGCCGTTAATACAAAGGAAAATTACGAGTCAATAACTGAAATTTTGAAATCTCTCAAATACAACGATAATAAATGGAAGCTCTGTGGTGACCTTAAGGTGTGTAATTTAAATTTCTTTGTATATATAGTATAGACCATCGTAAATAACTGTAAATTAATCTGTTTTAGGTTATTGAGTATTCACCAGGAAAACAAAGCATTTCAAATAAACCACTAATTAATCCAAATGACGTTCATTTTTCAAAGCTGCACATAAAATTGGACCTTTTTAAGAACTTTGTCAAGGCTCTGGACAAAGATGATGCAGCATTTAAATATTTGTTATCGATTTTTTCTAAAATTTCATGTGCTGAAATCAAAGAAGAAATATATGTTGGATGCAAATTTTTCACAACGTTTATTGGAGAAAGAATATGCAGCCTGGAAACCTTTCAAGAGCATCGTGTGTAGTTTTCTTGTAAACAATAGAAGTGAAAACTACAGACAAATTGTTGCTAAACTATTGGAAAATTATCACGAATTAGGTGCACGAATGTCACTCAAAATGCGTTTTCTACACTCGCATTTTCACAAAACCTAGATGCGGTGAGTGACGAACAAGGGGAGCATGCTCACTAATATTTAATGAAAATTGATAGAAATTACCAAGGAATTTGGCACAAAAGCATGCTGAGAAACTATTGCTGGCCGCTAATACGTGAAACCGAGCCAACAAAATACAAACGACGTTCAAATAACGACATTTACTTTTACAACTTCATTGATTTTGAAATAAACTAATGATTTTTTATGTAAAAAACTAACCAAATTATTATTTTTTTTTTGTATCTCGAAAAACTGACGTGATAGAGAAAAACCAATTACAGATTCGAATTCGACTTCACCAAATTACCCTAGGAAAGATATTTGGTTGCTTCAGTCCAAAATCTTATTGGCTAGTGTAATTGGTCAAAGCATAATCCCAGATTGCAAATGGGCTCCCACACACGTTAACCAATTTTTCGAAATTCATATTTTGCCCTGTAACTCGTCATCAGTTGCTCGCAGTAACTTATGTGAGGTATAGCAGACAGAAATCCTATATTTGTGCATTATAATAAATGTTTTTTTTAGCATAAGCTAATCTCTATCGATGTGCGTGGGCTGGCGTTATCCCGATGGAACACAATTCTTCTCCTATTGTTTAAATTTGTCTGCTACTGAGCAATTACCTTCTTTACAAAGTCCAATTTTGGACAGCACAGAATATAAATAACAGTTTGGACCTAAGAGAGCAGCTCTTAACAGATGATTTCCTGTCAATCCCGACAAACACGCATTAGAACCCTTTGTTTAAGCCTGAACTAAAAAAGACAGAGTTTAACCGGAATCTTTATTCCACACCCATCAACTTGTAATATCTTTTGTCACTCTCTTATATGAAATATCTCTTGTCACTGTCTAGTAATACATCTTGCCAAAAGCTTTCACTAACATTCCAACATTGAGAATTGCTTCACAGCTCTAGCTATTACATTTTAGTCTTAACTCACTTCTTAGCCAACCTCAGTCAAATAAAGTCGTGTACGTCTTGGCGAAGAGCAGCTAAAGAATTCCCTACTAATTCCATATGGTTTTTCATCTCAATTTAATCCTTTGGAAGAATATCTATCACTATACCATCCCGCTTATACACCCTCCTGGAGGGCAATCCAGGCCTGTCCATCGTTTGAGCCTGCTCAGACACAGTTCGATTCTGTTGCGATGCAGCAGTGATTCTCAGACTTGACCTATAAGGTGTCAAACGGGGTTTTTGTGCAATACTTAGCTTTTGAGAAATCGAATCAGTGTTTACATGTCAGCCAAACATGACAATTTCCATCATTCTAACCCTTGATGCATCTTTCGCATCAAAATTAACGAAACTAAATCGACGACGACGGGCTATAAATACTACTAATATTTTGGATTTTTTTTTTTTTTTTTTGAATTTTTGAATAAGAATTGCACATTTCGTATTTAACTTTGCCGCTCTTATACAGTCCAATATAGAGGTTACTACAATACATTGGAAAAATAATGGGCCTCCTTTAACTATACCCATATTTCTTTTTTTTCTAATCGCGTTGGTATTTAAAGTCCTCACTCTTCCCTCTTTTGCTCTACTGTAGCTCTCTGTATGTTCATTGTTTTAACTGATTTTTGGAATTACAAAAACGTTTGCCATTACTTTGTGTCCAGCTACCTGACCTGCTTATGTTTTGTTTTATTTCATAACTGAAAAGCCACGTTCACATTCTCTGCCCCACTGCTCTTAATTTTCTACCATTGTTTTACAACATCAGATTTTAAAATCAAAATTCCTGTTAATGAGAATTTTAAATATTTTTTTTTTTTTTTCAAATCCACTATAGAGAGAAGGGCGAAATATCGGTTGATTATGGCAACAGCCGCCATGGAACTTTCGCTTAGCCATGAGCTGTGAATATTGGTGCGGGTCCTTTGCCACTTCAGCCCATGCCAGTTGTCGTTCATAGTTATTGTTTGTAATCTGACAAAGAGAAATTTATAGCGCATCCGTTTAACTCTTTTTATAGCGTGCAAATTGTATGAAATCACTTGAAATTAATTACAGTTTGAATTGCTCGTTCGCCTGCTGTGCCACCAGGGACATCAGCAGCAGCAGCAGCACCATCGCCATCGTCATCATCCAACACACTCCGCATCATGAACGTCAGTGAGATCTGAGTACACGAGGAATACGATGCCATGGCAATCATTCGATGATACGAATGATTTCCCTCCAGCCACCAGAGAACGTGGCACATTGTTATGAAATTTACAATCAACTAATAGGATGGAAATTTCGCCCACCGACCAAGCGGATGGGACGGCGACCTGTGTTTACTTTCAACGAATAAACCAGAAAAATTATTGAAAAATGAAATGAGCCATTTTAATAATGTGGCAGTAAAATTAATATGATTTATGATTGGCAGTGGCGAAAAGAGCAACGAAAATATTGTGTCTATAATTAAAACGTATACTCGAGTGGAATTTTTGGTTTAACTTGAATCAAATGGAAAACTTCAAAACTTTTGTTAATGCTTTGCAAAGAGCGGTTTATGATGTGATTACTGTTTAATTTGAATTCAGTATAATAACTAAAATGCAACATATTTAACCAAGTAGATTAATGGAGCACATGTCCAACGAAATGTGCTAGTTAAATGTATTTTAGGTAGAATGTACTCTAGTGGACTGGACGACTACGAAAAAAATATACTCAACTTTATCTTCAAGTATGGAAAACTAAAGTACTCGTATGTAAACCATAAAATAGGATCCCTTTGAAAGCATTTAGAAACGTAAAAAATGGATATTTCAGTACCAAAAAAACAATAACGAAAGCATCGAGACGTAATCTCAAGAAATGTGCAGGGAGAGGTCTTACATGGTCCTAATTTTTAATAGAGAAAATGTATTTTTTATACTTCAGGCACTGACTGTTAAAAGCCAAAGGACATCTGGATGTAAGTTCTAAGAGAGTTTTCTGTATAAAATCTAAAGTTTCTGTAAATGTTTCAATAACTTAGGAAAATTAAAAACGAAGTTTCATAGACGTCAAAGTTCGCCAGCCATAAAGTAGGTTTCAGAAATAAATTTCAACAATTAAAAATTTAAATTTAAATTTAAATCCATATATTACGTCCTTGGATTAATCATCAGCTGAAAAATTTTGAATATTTGTGATTATGACGAGTACACAAGAACTTTTGGAGTTTTTTTTAGAGTTAAAGCATCGGTCATTAACACCCATATGTTGCCTCTAATAGAAAAAACTCAATGTTATATCCAGAAATAAATTTCAAATGACTACTGCCAGAACGTCATGGCATTTCAACCATTTGTTTTTGAACTTTTTTTATTTTCATTTAAAAAGAAAATTTTTCATTAGATTTTGCATTTAAACTCAGGAATAGTTTGAAATGTGTCATAAAGGGTGTCCCAACAAAAATGCAAGATTTAAATTTGGCACCATTCGAAGTGTCATTGTTTGACATTTGAACAATTGTTATTGTTTGCTAGTAGAAGTTACGAGGTTAGTAAAAACCACGAATGTACAATGCATTCTCATTGTGAAATTGTTTTACCAAAATGGTGAAAGTTTTGCGGCTACAGTTCGCAAATTGCGATCACTTTGGGGTCACAATAATGCTCCAAAAGAATCAACTGTAAAGAGATTAATGGATAAATTTGCCAAAACTGGGTGTGTTAGTGATATAAAGACTACAACGCGCCTTCGACCAGGTCGATCGACCGAAAATGTCGCAGCAGTACGTGATGATGACGCTCAAACTCCATCCACCTCAATTCGACACCGAGCTCAGCAAATTGGTGTCTCCAAATCCACTATGCAGCGAATTTTGACGAAATATCTGAGAAAGATCTTTATGCATACAAAGTTTAATTGACCCAGGAACTGAAGCCAGCAGCTGACCATGGACAGCGAGAGACAACATGAAAATGCTGATTTTACCGATAAAATCATCTTCAGTGACGAGGCCCATATCCATCTTGATGGATTCGTCAATAGCCAGAATTATCGCATTTGAGGTGAGGAAAATCCTTGAGTGACTCACGAGAAGCAAATGCATCCTCAACGTGTCACTGTGTGGTCGGCTGGAGGAATCATTGGAATCATTTTTTTATGAAAATGAGGCATGTCAAGCGCAAACAGTCGATGGTGTTCGGTATCGTGAAATGATAACCAGTTTTTTCGTGCCTAGAATTGAAGAAATGAATGTGGAGGGCATATGGTTTCAATAAGACGGCGCCACATGTCATACAACAAGAGAACAAATTCAATTGCTGCATCAGTCATTTAAATCTTGCGCTCTTGTTCGGACACGCTTTAGCTACTATTCCACTATCACCCCGTAAAGCAAACACTTATTGATGGTTTGGAGGTTTTAAACGTGGTCGCGCTATCATTTACGATGCTAAACTTAGTGGATGCCACAAAGGTGAATCTGAGAAAAAAATAAATCCATGACATCTTTGAGATATTAGAAGAATAAGAAAACTATTTTCAAATGGATACCGTCTTTGCTTAAAGCGGAACGAAACCATCAACACGCCATTTGTTTGTAGCAGTCTAAATGTAGCAAAAAGAAAGTTTCTTTATGCGGGTAACGGGCAAAAAGTGGATCCACTTCTATGCTCCTGCATCGATTTGTCAATCTGCTAAAATAAAACGTCAAATCCGTACCAAACGACCGAAAACATGACGACTTTCCAATACTAGGCACTGACCTATCCTGGTTTAAGATTTGAATACATATTGTAAATTTCGAAAGAAAGATCCAATAAAAAAATGAATGAAAAAAAAAAAAAAAAATTGTCTATCCTTCATTTTGTGGGAAGCCCATGGTATTCTATTAATGGATGGCTTTGAAAGAGGAAAAACAGTGAATAGCTCAAATTATATGAATCACTTGATGGATAAAATAAAGAAAAAAGCATTTAGAAGAATATGCTTATCGATGGCAAAAGTATATGAATTAAAGTTAGAGTTGCTGCCTCATCCAAAGTGTTCTTAAAATCGAAGTGCAGGTTGTCATTTATTTTAACTGTAGAGCCTCTTTCATTGGTAGCCTGCAAATAGTAAC